>JAPDSC010029365.1:0-21524 GCA_026290005.1 Latrodectus geometricus | reverse complement strand
ATATATATATATATTGTCTATTTAACATAAATTTATTCAATTCCTACCTAAGGCTTAACATTTCGGAAAACATTTCTAAATTATAAGCCAAAACTGAGAAAAAACGGAAGTCACAAGTTTAAACATTTCCTCTTATCCGTTTTACTTCTTTAAAAATTTATTAAGAACACAGAAAAAAATATTGGAGAACAAATATAAATTAATCCGTCTACCAGTTCGGAAAACAAAATAAAAATTTATAAACTTATGGGACGACGAATTTTTCTTAGTTAAAAGGAGCTGCTGCTTCCTTAAAATTCTCCCCACACACGCTCCTCCATTTCCCAGTATCTTCGACTTCAATCTCTCCGATTCTAGAGCGCTGTGTCGTTGCCGCTTAATTCGGATCTATAACCTAGAACTTTTCAGATGAAGAAGCCAGATAATTGTATTCTATTTGAAACTTTAAACTCAATTATGGTTTCTGGAAGATTACGCGAAATACGCCTGACGTTGATTTATTGCCGCTGCCGATGCCGGGGCTGCGATAGCGACGGGGCCCGATAAAAGCGCGTGCCCTTCTCGGGAAAGTGAGGGGGGTGGTCGATGGAAGAAGGGCGCGAAAGCCCTCCGTTTCCTTCCTGGAAGAATGCAGCCGAGATTCTTTTGTTTGCGAACTTAATTTCGCCGGAAGTTCCTCTTCGAAGTCCTTATCTCTGGGTATGATGTGTGGCATTGAGGATGGGGTAGTCATTCTCTTCGGCCCACCCCCTAGCCTTCATGTGTCAAAGAAAAGCAGCTATGAGAGATATGCCGAGCTCAGAAGATACCCATTAATGCAATATACTTGTTCCAGGATGGTAAAAAAAAAAGAGTTAAGTGTTATGCATAGTTTTCTTGAAACTGAATTTTGAAACTAAGTCCCAACTTATAACTCTTCACTTCCGTTTCTATCAAATGTTGAGATTATTCCCTTCACTTGTGCATGTCCACCCCCACTCCCCTTGTGCAAATTTTGAAAGGAATTGTTGAGTTATCAAGTCGAGAACGCAACCCGAGCTTTGAAATTACTTCAAGAGAAGTTTCGAAGATTTCCGAGTTAAGTTCACTCTCGGCAACTTGAAGAACTTTCGATTTTAAATATTTAAAGTTTACTTTCTGATTTTGCGCTTGACACGAGGGGGTTATGATATTCAATGCCAGGAATGAGAACAACAAGGAAACGTTGAAGTTTGTATTGTGTGCGTTTTGTATGACGAAAATTTCGCTTATTTCTCTTTAAAATGAAGTTCGAGAAGAATTGGCACATAGACCTTTCACTTTCTTCCTTTGCAAACAAAGAAATTAGCTGCTAAAGTAATTTAAGCTCCTAAAGTTCTAGATAAAGGATCTGTGTGGTCCGGTTTTAGTTTTTAAGTTTAAAGTAATCATTTTAAAATATTAAAAGCCATTTGAATTTTGGGCAAAATTCAGAGGGATATAAATAATTTGTACAAACATAAATATTTAAAGCCCATTGAATTTTGCACTAAAATCTTCATAGAGAACTAGCAAATACAATTAATTTTAACCCTTTCACAACGGGAATCTCTGACATGCACTTATTGCTGAGATCGGCAGTTTCTTTTGCAAGTGTCTGTCCAGGGCCGGAGGCTTTTTGGCTGTTAAGCCTAAATCCATGAATTCATCGAAGTATCAACGCATTGTTCAACAGTGCTCTGTATAGAATATGAACGGCACATGTTTTTTTTTCTATATATTTATACATATTTTAGTTACTTAAGTCATTTCTTGCTTAAATATATAGTTTACACAATTTATTTTCATTACTTACTTTAATGATTTTTAACATTATATATCAACATTGCAGTGATAAAAACAGAAATAATACACGTCTACAAGGTATAATGATCCACTAAAAACTTGAATGCAAAACGAAATAACCAACGCTCTAGCGAAAATAAAACTCCCTATTTACTATAAACAAATACCACGTGCGAATTTAAAGAGCCGTCATAAAGCATTCCATTCGGAAGCATCTATTTTCCTCTATGTTTATATAATTAAAAACCACGTGCATGTGAGTCATGCTTCTCTCATTTTGAGTAGAAGGTCTCAAATCTACATGTATCTGAAACCATATGGACATACAATGTCATCTTGTGACGAAAATTATAGTTTTTAAAATATTCTAGGACACTGGCACAAATGTGCGACCGCCGGGGGTGAACGAGAAAAGGCTCTGTCACGCCTGTGTGTCGGCCGGGAAATGAGAGCGTTTCTTGCTGGCACGTATACGTGACAATAGGCGGGAAAGGGTTAAGTAAGTAATACACATAATTTTTTAATAATTTTCTTAAATAATCTAAACCTGTTGTTAAACGGCCCATATATGGGCAACGGTCTACAGTGACCATATCTGTTTTTCTAACCAAGGGCTTTGGGGTGTTACACAAATGTCCGGATTAGGTGGTAAGCCCAGGGTGAATCCCCCCCCCCAATATTTAGTTCCCGAGCATACTTGGTACTCAGTTTTTCGATCCATTAAAGGGATGAAAGACTGAGTCCACCTTCACCAGGCTGAGGATCGAACTTCAGACCTGTTCATTGGGAGAGCAAAGCTTTACCACTAAGGAACCGGACTTCAGTTTTCTTAAATTAATCAAATATAAAATTAGTTTACACACAATTCATTTTACAAATATTAAGTTTTTGAAAATAACTAGAAATGAGAATATTGCATTTTTCCATTTCTTGACACAAAGTTTGTTTCCTAATCAATTAGAGTTATATTTGTAGAGTGGTTAAAATTTATTTAATTATTTAAATAAGATGTTGCCTGAAAAGTTATTACAAACTAACATACATTACTAGGAACAGGTAAAAAAATTTCTTTGCGAGTAAGGTATGTGATTTACAGAAATTATTTGCGAAAAATATGGATTTAAAACATCATTTATACAAAAAAATTTTTTAACCATTACTAATTTTCTGTTATGACGTTCTATTAATATTGTGCCACAAATTCATGACACATTATTTAGCAACCATTTATTTATTATCTTCTAGGAATGCACAGAACACAAAATACAATTACATGAAGTTATTATAAGCACTTCCAGCATTCTCCACAACCACCATCATTCTTCCTTTCTCTTTAAAAACAAAAATGTCTCTGGCGTAGTCCCGCTGCTACCACAGCGCCATCTTGCGGTTGTCGAAATAATTACAATTCTATTAATAAAACGTCCAGTTTTGAGTACTTTACTAATAAACAGATCTCTGCTTGAGATATTTTAGAAAAGATAAGGTACCTAAAGCATTCATAAAATGAAAAGGATTCTCACAATTTTATTATCAAATATTTTTAAAAACACTGTATAGTTATTTTCCGTTAAATTCAGATAGATTCATGAATTTATTACGATGAAAATTTACTATCAAGTCGAAAGTTGCCGTCTCTTATATTTCACATCTGAATTTGGACCTTTTTATTATGAATATTAGGTTATTGAAAAAGAAATCCTTTATTTTTTCGGTAGATGGCTGTAAATATTAATATCTCTTAAAGTATCAATCAAATGCTTTCAAATTTATGTTTATTAGAAAGGTGATATTTTGAAGTTATTTTGCTCTTTTTTGTTTACTTTATTTATTTATGAGTTACAAGGTGATTAAAATGGAAAAGTCAACCAAGAGATCAATACATTTTATACAGTTTACCCTTGGTTAAGGAAATTGTGGATGGTAGTGATATTAAAACAACCAATTTTGTGCAATTTCAAATTTGTCGATTCCATTCAGGTATTTTGATGTTAATGATGCACATCATACTGATAATCTCGTCATCAAAAATGTCGATAAAATCATAAAAATGATCAAAGTTGACAGTTGTAGCATCACCAAGGAGTTCAGCATCAACTACCAAATAGTTTTATGCTCTTTGCACAAAGCAGATTCGAAACATGGTAAATAAAGTCTTAAAGATCAAACAAAAATAATGAATTTCTTTTCACTTAACCTAATATTAGGATCAAGTTAAAAATGTTTTTAGTGGTTTAAACTCTATACAAATTAAATTTTGAAAATTTAAGAGATATATTTTCAATATTAAAGGTTGTAGATGTGTTAAAAATGTAATAGTATTTAATAGAAACTGTAATTATTGCCGTGATTTAGTGAGAAATCAAAAGTCCGTGGCTTCGATTGCTTTAAATACATATCTTCGATTGCAACTTAAATATTATCTTGGTCTAATTAGTTCTTGTGTGCAAAAGGGACCATAGACTGTTACCCTCAACGTGATATGTAAATAAGATTATATCTAAATATTGTGATATTTTTGTTAATGTGTTCCTATCAATAATTTAAAAATACAATGCAATGTAGGGAGATTTATAAGATCATCAGAAAATTACAAAATACATTAGTTCTTGTTTATGAGATATTATTACAAACTGTTATTCACTGATACCTGGCTAATAGCTATATTTTTTATCTATCTATAATCGCTGTAAATGTACTCTTTTCATTAGCTATAGGTAAATAACAAATATAGGTAGATAACAGCTACATGCAGATAACACGTATAGTGCGGGTTTTTACACCTGTTATCTGTTTATACTAAGTGAATATATACTCTTTTTATTAATTATGGGTAAATAACTAGTATAGGTAAGAAACAGGTATATAGTAGGTAACAGGTAGATAAATATATTATAGGTAGGTAACAGGTAAATAACAGGTAAATAAGACATATAGTGGGAATACTTTTACCTGTTATCTAGCTATACTTGGTGAAAATATGCTTTCCTCATTAGTTCTTGTTAATACATTAATATATTTGCATTAAAAATTAAAAACTATAAAGTGTCAAACCTTGATAAACCATTTGTAATCACCCAATGTATTCAACATTAATTTTAAATAAGTATGCTTCTGATGTCAGTTCAGCTATTAAGATGAAATTAATTCGTTCTTTAAAAAAAGAAAATTCAGCTTACTTAAGAAAAGCAATTTTGTATAACATGTAAAATTTATAATTCAGATTCATCAGAGAAAAGCTTTTTGTAACTAAAATAGTTTGCAAATCACGGCTTAAGAAACAATTCATTGTGAAGTATTCAAAATGAATTTTATAACAAAGGTATGCTTTCAATGGGTGTAACTACTGATAAATTGCATTTCCTCTCTTTCCAAAAGGAAAGGACGATTGCATTTATCAATTAAATAACCCTTATCTTCTTATTGTGAAAGAGATTTATTGAAGGAACGGACCCTATAAACAATTTAAGTAATCAAAATTAAGTGCTTAATAACGTATATCCGTGGTATCACGGGCGCGGTTGCCATCCAAGGAGACCCATCGAGTATTTTTCATTCCATTTTTTATTTTTTTGCAAACGAATCATAAATTCCTTCCTAATCTGATCTCTGTTCGCTCATAATCAAATTTACATTATTGATTTAACGATAGAAGGTAATTGAAAAAGATTGCAGTATAATTGGTAAAGCATCATTAGGAGGGCTTTCATCCCTTTGCGCATAAGAGATTAATTATGTCGCGCAGATGAAAAGATAACAAACACATTAATAAATTACTTATTACAGTGAATTGTTGTTTGGAGTGCTTCTTTTTTTAATTTCCATGAGAATCTATGGAAAAGGAATGTCAATTTTGAACATTAATTATTTGTTTTCCATCATTTCATCGAGCTATTAATTTTGTTGCTATGTACTATCATTATTTGAGAGTTGGATGATTTTATTGTTTTGGGTTACATTCCGAGAAATGATTATCATTTCTATCATAGAAATACTATAAAATTCAGGCGATGTCAGTCTTTGTTAGAAAAATTACATTTTTAATGATTAATTTTGTCACTGTGTTCCAGGTTCTGGAATTAGATTACAATGGTTCCTTAAGTACTTTTGTAAATGAGAATTCTATTATTAATAATCAAACATACACTATTTCATTTCTTCTAAAACAATGCATTTGAATCTTTGAATTATACATAATGAACATAAGCCCATTTTAAATTTATTAACAAGTGTATGGTATTTTATGTTTTCTTTAATGTAAAATTGATTCAATGCCTTAAAGTAGGGTTTTCGAACAGATTTTAGATGGATAACTCGGGGATCATTGAACATTTGGCATTGTTTTAGGAGTCTATAGAAAATCAATGATTAATTTATAAAAATCGAAAAATTATAAAAGATAATTAAACATACATTTAGCAAACTCTACCTTTATATTATTTTTCTCATATTCTTAATCAATATGTTATTTATTTAATAATTAATATGCAGTTATCAATAATATTTAATGCACTTTGTAGTGAAAAATGTAAAGGGATAAAAAAGATGATAATCATTCTCTTAAAAGGGTCTGGTATTGAAAAACTTTAAGTATATTGTGTTAAAATATACATTTAGAATATTTGCTCTTGATTTTTTTTTCAATAAAATGTTTTTCTTGTTAAATTTATTTTTTAATCAGTCATTAAACATTAAGATATAATTATTTTTAATAAAATGTTTCCAATAAATAAACTTTTCACTGATTTTCAACTAAAAATAATTTTTTTATATGTTTACACGTTACACGCACATATCTAAATAGAAAAATAGTGAAAAAAATTGTACTAAAATTGAATACGTCATAGTGTCTACACACATTTACCATTAAAGAACATTCTTCTTTTCTATATTGAAGTAGGAACTTTCGAAAAGTAGAATAACACAAGCAATTTCTATTCGAACCACTTATCTGAAGTGCATTAATTTTTTTAAAAGATTTTTTTTATAACAATAATTTACCCAAAAAAAAAAATCTCGAAGAAGCTTCAAAGCTAAATGATTACCCATAATCCAATCCTATCAAAATTATAAAAAAAAATTCGACTCTCTTAATTTTGAGACATGCTAACAAAATGAGATCACTACTTGAGTTGTCATTCTACTTTTCAAAACTTCTCAAAAATATTGAAAAAAATAATTAAAAGAGATTAATCAACATTCAAACAATATTTCAACTAATTAACTTTTGTATAATTAAACATATGTTTTGGAATATTAATGTTTAGTATGGTTTATAACATTCCAATAGCCTTTCTTAAATTTTTGGCTAAAATTTTATTTATCTCATTTAAAATCCACCGCCATATTAAGAAACATTTATCAAGTTATGAATTTTCTCTTAGATCGCTTTGAAGATCCATTCGATATTCATCGAAATAACTGAGAAAAGATCACGAAAAGCTGGTGAGCTAACAAGTCACAAGGCATTTCATTATGTAAACTATAGCCTACACCAAGTGCTTATCCTTAAAAACCCTGGCACACCCTTCAAGGGGCATCATTTATGCCATACCGTAATTATCAGTTTCCAGGCATAAAGTGAGGCGTCAGCGCTTTGGCGAGATCCGCTAAGGAGAAGATGGTATGTTGTCAAAAACAGAAGCTTCAGCAATTAATTTCGCTAAATTTTCCAATATTTTTATCGCCATCATTTTATTTAGGTGCGTTTTTCTGCCCATTTTGCGCTTTCATTTGTCGCTTCCGTGGTATTTGTTTTTTTGCTTTAAATCCCGCTTTCCTTAATGTTTTATTTTGTTAGATAAGTACCCTTGAGTTATCAGGCGGTGAATATCACTTGATCGGCGATGTTAGGCATTAAAGATAAGAAAATGCCATTGGAAGACTATTTGGTTATCGTATAGTTCTTATTGACTTGTTAGAAGACACTCCTGGTTCAGGATAATTGGCAATGATTTAGGTGTTATTAATAACTGATTTGGCATCAGTAAAAAATCCTTATAATAAATCCAAATTTTTCCAGAATTATTATTTTAATTGGTAAATTTTGAACTAAAAAAAATCATTTAACTTTTTATCATATACCATTCCGGTATCTGGTTTGATCAATTTATTCCTAGTTAACATCAATACAGATTGTGTGTAATTATATATTTAAAGAATATATAAACATATATGATATTATTTTTGAAATAATTGATTTTCATTGAGCTAAATATGTTGATCAAGTAATAAATCTCACTCTTTGTATTCAAATAACAGAATTTCTTTCATTGCTTTGAGGATACAAAAGTACCATTGTTTTATAATTTTGTGAAGTTATGTTTTTTCTACACAATACTATACACATATATTTTCCTTATATGTCCCATTTGTTTTTCTATATAGTTTTTTAATGTGAAATTTATATAAGAGGAAAAAAATCACAATTATTTCATTTGAATATGCAATTCACTCGAATATTCTGTTAATTAGTATGAGGAAAACTATATGCTTTTCAAATCTTCCACCGGTAAAATCCGAGGAGAACCTACACCCATGGTGAAAAACTAAAAAAAGCGCCAAGGTAGAATAAAATGGCGAAATAATAATTCCAAAAATACTTAGGTTTATCATAAATAATAATTCCAAAAATACTTAAGCATAATTCATCGCCAATCAAAATTATTCACGCCAAGGGTGTGTGCTTTGCTAGGATCAAACCTCTTTCACCATATTGAAGTCTTTGGATGATCAACAAATAATAAAATCCTCTATCTGATATAGAAATTGTATGATATTTTTATGAAAGAAACGTAAGACATTATAATTTTTAATCTCTGTTTTTTAAATCTTCAATACATATTTGATAAGTTCAAAAATTCCTAAATTTTTTTCTTACGTCATACTGCATGAGATTTGATGTTAATCAATTGCTTAAGATATTGGCACAAATTTAATCTGCTAATAACTCTCGAACGTTTCTTATTTAAAAGTTAAATAAATACTCGTTTTCCCAAAATTAAATTCTTATATGAAATGCAAGAAACTTGGTCAAACGTTTTTAAAGAAGAATAATAGAAATATTATTCTTACAATATTCTATTAAAAACTTCTTCACAGAGTCTTATGCAAGCACCTCTCGCTATTTTAAAGTTTATTTTTCTTATTTGACAAATGATTTGTAATTTGGTATAATGCCATTTTTGGGAAGATTGGCATCAGAAACAAATGATTTCTTTTTGAGAATGCATGCAAGGTAGTTTTTTATCAGAAAAAAAATTACCAGAGTTTGCAATATATTTTATTATTGTTTCGATCTTAGGAGTTATTTTGACTGTGCAAATCTACAAAAATTTTGGTCCCTAGAAAAATGATTTGATGTTCAAAACACTTATGTATCAGCCAAAAATGAAACAGCAATTTATAAAATTTGTTTCTGGTCAATCACTTTTTCTAACAAATAACAACTAGCTTTTTGAAAATCCAGATGGTGACAATTCTGTTTTAAATCTCTGATCAACAAGAACAATTTTTTTACAGCAATAATTTAAAATTGGAAATTATGTCTAAAAAGAATTTATACTTTATTTAAAAAACTTCTATTTCATATTCATATTTTGTAAATTCATCAATAATCTATTTAATTTGCCGCCCAACCTGTCTAATGGTTAGCGAAACTGACTACGGATGGGGAGGATCTGGGTTTGAATCCCGACTCGGGCATGGATGTACTTTCTCTTCCTATGTTTTTGTTTCTTGTCCTTTCCTCAGATGATGGATGAATGTGGCCCTTTCTATAAACGGGTTTGTGGTGGTGTGACGTGGGTACTTCTACTCACCTCCGTGACTTGGTTCACAGGTGCCCACCAGGTAACGATAAATGAGTAGCAGTTCTCCGGCCTTGTAGTGGCGCGAAAGGGTTAATCATCCAAGTGTCCGCCATTGGAAAAAATAATCAAATTGAATCGACACTAAATTAATTGGCTCAAAATGATAAGTGATAATATTTTTATATTTTGTAAAAAAAAAATCAGCTGTGATTGCATTATTATACATCTTTATAAAACTATTACAAATTGTTATAGCCTTAATTTTCTACAAAATGTAAAATATTGTATTTGGCAAAGTAGAAAATCAAAACTAGATAAAAGATAAAATCTATGACACAATAAAAAATCCCAAATATTATATTATATATAAATATCATCATACAAAATAAAGCTGAGCTAGCTGTTGAATGCTTAGTGGTCTTGCCTTCAGTTCATAAATTCATGAGTTCAAATCTCACTTTGGGCTTAGATATTTGTAATGTTTCGGAATCAACTTTAGACCTTAGGTTCCGTTCTAATTAACCTCGTGGTCTAAAAATGACAATTAAACCACAAACATTTTTTTTTATTTCTAATGGTGGGGACCCTTGAGCAAGTAAGTAACATTAGCCCATTTGCCGCAACAAGGCCGGAAACTGCTACTCATTTTATCGTTACCCGATGGGTATCTGCGAACCAAGTCACGGAGACACGAGTAGCATCACCCACGACACACCACAAACCCGTTTATAGGGCGGGCCACATTCATCCATCATCTGAGGAAAGGACAAGAAACACAGAGAGAGAAAGAAAAAGTACATCCATGCCCGAGACGGGATTCGAACCCAGGTCCGCCCTATCCGTAGTCAGCTACGCTAACTACTAGTCAGGTTGGACGGCTTAAAAAACGAACATACTAAATGAAAATGCTAAATATTAACATATATTTTTACTACGAGGAAAAGAAGTACTCTTCTCATAAATTAAATAGTTTATATTATATGTTGAAAAAATTCGGTTCAAATGTAAAAAAAAACTTTTAATTTAGTATTTTAAAACATTTCTGCTTTTTCCAAGCATTGGAACAGATATATTTATTCGCATATTCTCAAAATTCATATCATTTACACTTAATATGTACATTAACCATTTGTTTGATTTCCCTGAGATGTTAAAATGTGACTAACCATTTTTTGGGTTTTGCCTAATATCGTCACAGATATGAATGCGTTTGCTTTGTGTACTCATATCTACGAGTGTAGTAACTTCTGGTGCTATATCTTTTTCACTCATAGATATTGCCTATTAATTTTCACAAATTCTTCTTGAATTATGGCTTGCTATGTAGCATTTATGATATCTTATTAGAATCCCAAAAGTCTTATACCTTTCTTGTGTTACGGAACACTATTTCATGGTCAGCCAAAAATATAGGATTTTGGTCTGGTAAACGTAGTGGCCATTCGTTATTTTATGCTCGTAGTGTTTTATACATTATGGTTCAAGATGTTGTTTGTATGTAGTCGAACAAATTATCACATTGTTTTGATTTCGATATAAATTAGTATAGAAGTCAAAACAATTATTCTCAATATTAATTTTTAACAGTTGACATAGAATTTTTCCATTATTAATTGTGCCTTTCATTTTACGCCACTATATTAAGATTTCAATATAAATTAGTAACGAAGTCAAAACAATGCTCTTTAATTTTTATCAGATGACATACAATTTTGCCATTATTAATTGGGGTTTTAATTTTACATCATATAAGGTTCATTCTATATTATTTTGTTACCATCTTTGCTACAACAAATATTCTCACCTATCGGATTTTAAATCTAAATATCATTTTTTTACAACAGTGAATATTACATTATTAAGTTTACATTAATTAGAAAGTTAATTAAATGAATAACTCCAACTGGTGATATATTTCACACTTAATATATTCTCCAGGTAAACATAGTTTAGTCAGATGATATGACTCTCCTCCAAATATCTGAAACTAAAATTAAAGGGCGACGTGGAAACACACTAAGGATAATTCTACTAGAGATATTACAACTAATTAATTAAATATGCATGCTGTTATTATCATCCTTTGCTCAAGTGAATTTATTCATTAAAATTCATGAATTTTAATAACGCTAGCAATTCTCCCTACTTGAATCCTGATATTTTCTGAATTAAACTTCTTGTTAAATTTCCCTTATTTGCTTAATTCAAGACATAAATTAAAAACGAAAGAAGTAAGCTAATTATAAATAAGAAACATATAAGTTGAAATATTCTTTAAAATAAGTTTCTAGGCAATCCTTGCATTTTATTAAGAAAATTAAAAACAGTTTCTCGACTACTTTTAAAAGACAAATGCTAATTTCTTGAATTTGCAAGAATTCCTCTATGGAATTGATACGGTACTAATTAGTCGACCTTAGATATTTAAATTTGTAGAAGAATTTCATTTCTTGGCGACATTTGTATTTGATGTATAAGTATGGCGATAAATATTTATACAACCGTGCATTAATTCTGAGGCTTTATTTTCTCGCGCGCCTGTCTTTACAAAAATGTGCTTCGCAAATATTTACCGAGGAATATTTAAGAAGTTTCATTAAGTTTTGTTTAACCTGTCATTCTTTATTTTATGCACTTTTCAAAGAAAGGCGAAGTTATTAGCGTCTGAAAGTAATACTGAATGTGTACTTTAAGGTGAGATATGAAAGATATATGATTGGATAGGGCAAAAATATATATTGACTTAATTGGTTATAATACTTATACCTCATTGAAATTTATGAACTTTTTGATTAACATTATTTTTCATTCATCTTTTGGCAGTATGTTTGAGAGTATTTTTATGTATTGAAGTTTTGTTATGAAGCCTTACAGAAAGATTAGAGCTGACATTTTTTTTTTATTTTCTGTTTGTATTTTATACTTGGTTGCTAAATTAGTTTTCTTATATGTCGATAAGTCAGAGCAACTAGTTAAGAACAATGAACAGGATTTCTTATTGTTTAAATATTTACAAACACTTAGTGATTATTTGCCGAGTGAATTGTTAAACTTTTATTTAACAATAAAAGATGAGGTTGTTTTCTTGAAAGTACTGACAGTTATGTCAATTCAAATATTTATGAACATTTGTTGTGAGTTAAAACAAAAGTAATTGTTTCGCTTGACTCATATTTTTCTCATATTTACACTCATATTTTAATGAAAATGCTTAAAGATCCATAAATAATAATATGAAAAAAATTATTATTTAAATAATTAAATTTATTTTTATTTTGGTTCATTTTTATGAGAGCAAAATCTAAGTAAATGTGTATCAATAATATTAGACAAAAGTTTGTTTCGCATATTACTTCAAAAAATTTGCATTCATGGAAAATGATAATAAATGAGAAAGCAACAAAAATATGAAAGAAATTATTAAATATAATTATTATTTATATTATTTGAATCATATAAATATAAATCAAATACGAGGCATACAATTTATAAAAAAAAATTTGGTTTAGTAAAATGGTTTGAATAAAGAATTTTAATAACTGTATTGTTAAATTTTGAAGACATTATTTATTTTTTTATTTCAATTGTCAATTTATTATTTTAAAAAATTAAAAATTACTGAATAATTTTGTTAAACTCTAATAAGATTTGATTATATAATTTGCACTTAAAATAAACAATATTATTAAACGAATAAAAATAAATGAATTTTAAATATTAAAAATATTAAACTAAATTAAATATTCCTGCTAAAAATAAAAGCATTTATGCCTCAAATTTTTCTGAATTTAGTGAACAATAAACATAATTTATATTGCCGTGAGTGAAAAAAATAATACACTCTTTATTTTTAATTAGTTTGAGATATTTTCCACCAGGTATACTCGTTTTGATTTATACCTTTCACTTAATTATACACGCTTCTAACCATTAATATAAACTTTTATTTATATTTTTGAGTGTTGTAAGATCAGATAGGGTATCAAAATGACTGTAATAAACGCCTATTTATTTTCGAAGATAGTAACTTATATTTATTTTACAGAAATATTAAAAGATGTATGGAGTAGTCAGATGCTGCAAAACCAGTACTAACTCACAGATTTATTTTTCGTAATTCAGAAGCATAACCGACTCTGTATATAAGCATTGCCACAGATTAAATCACGGCAGTTAATTCTACCATTTATATGCGTGACTCACAATTCTTCCATTTTTTAACAGACGTTCTCGAAGATTTGATCTTTCATATTTTAATGAGGAATTACCGGCATGTATAATTACAGGTTGTGCATGCTACGCAACAACCATTGGTCGTGGATCGATTCTTAATCCGAAACGAATCGCATAAACCTTTTGCGTCTAAGATGCTATCCGAGTTGGCAACTGTAAATTTATGGTGGACCTGACTGTTGATAATGATAATGTCATGTTGTTCTGCCTTCCCGTAAGATTATTTTCATATTAAATGTATTGGGATGCGATTCATTGTGGAAAAAAGATCCTTCATCAAAAGGGCAGAGCTACCAGAGGTTAATTTTAAACCATGTAAGCTTGTAATTATATCGATCCAAATCTTCTCGTAAATTGTAGTACATAGTATGTGATTACAGTTTTTGCGAGGTATGATTAGTCAAGGGATGCTCTGTAAAAGTATTTCTTGAAGTAGTCTTTTAGAGCATGTAAAACAGTCAAATGATAAAAAGTAATACGTCAATGGCTGAAAAAAAAATGATGTTACTGAATTATGAACAACAAATAACTTTAATGGCTTCGTAATTATCTATTCGCTTTTCATACATACATACATATATATATTAGAGAATGTTCTCTGTATAATGTATGGATCTATTGTAATTTGAGTATGGACCCATAAAAAATAAATGTTAAGTAGTAAAGATTCATAAAATACAGAAAACTCTAGATATTTCACATATATCAAATGCACTTTTTAAAGTATGAGTTCATTAAATATTTTGTCTAAGATACTTTAAATTATTTTTATTTTTATAAAAAGTATCAAGTAGTGTTCAATATTTTTTGATGAATATGGATTAATAAAATCAGTAGAGAAAGATTTTTTTAAATAATAATGTACTTTTGAAATTTTTGCGTCGAAACAATCTATGAAATTTCACACAGAAACGCATATAAATTATTGAATAAGAGTGTTTATTTCTTTGGTAAAAACCCAGAGGCATGTTAGAAAAATGCTATTGAAGGTAAATTTTAAAACCAAACTGGAATTTTTATCCTTTTTTGTTTGAATATTTTTTAAATGAAATGTTTTACGCGTATGAAATAAACTGACGTCTAAAAATGCATTCATTTTTTAAAAATTAAAATCTTTAAGACTATAGAGACACACATTAACTGAAGTTTTGTTAGTATAACTGGTACATATTAACACTAAAATCTCCAGTAAGAGTGCAATAAAATATAATATCTTTTATATTGTAAAACACTACCAAACGCATTTTGAAATTATATTTTGTAACTGAATTAAAATTATTTAAAATAACTGTTATAAAACCTTCTGATTGAAATATTTTATTATTTCTAATGGCGGGCACCCTTTAGCAAGTAAGTACATTAGCCGCCACAAGGACGGAAACTGCTACTCATTTTATCGTTACCCGGCTGAGTATTTAGCGTTCCTGTCTTCTAAGCTGTTGGTGCCGGGTTCGAATCCCGATTCGGGTATAGATGCTCTTTTCTCTTCTTTGTCTTTTCTTCTGTGGTGATAAATGAATGTGGTCTACCCTATAAACGGGTTTGTGGTGGTGTGACGTGGAGAAAGCAACTTGCATCCGTGACTTGGTTCATAGGTGCCCACCGGATTTGCATAGAATAAATAAGTAAGCAGTTTCTGAACCTGTTCAATACCTGAGGGCATGCTCTCAGTAGTATTTCAGGAGACGTTAAACATCAGACACAGGAAAAATTTATATACATCTTTTCTTAAACTCCACATACTAAACAAAAATTAAACCAGTGAAATCAAATATTTTAAAAGTTCGAGGAAATAAAATCAGATATTTATTAACCTTATAAAAAATAAGTGTTTCAGTTTCTTCAGTCTAAACTACTAAATATTCCAATAAACATGCACTTAATATCAATCCTGATTGGGCGATTATTTCCAATTTGGAATTATTTTAATGACGCATTAAAAATATTTATTTTAGCCATGCATACATTAAAATAAAAATCCAATTTTTAAAATTAATGTTGAAAAATTAAAACATTATTTGCTTAAAAATGAAATATGTTTCTGTATCTTCAATATTAATTTATTAATTACTGTTCATCTAAAATTATCCTGATTAAATATCTATTCGACACTTTAAAAGTTCAAATAACAAGATTAAAATTAACTTCTCATGGGCTGTTATATTTTACACATTAAAATGACCGTGGTAAAATAAAAGGAATTAAGACCCATTATGGTTTAATAATTAAACAGCATTCTCAGTAGTAAAGAATTACTAATTATTTTTGATCCTAGAAATTTTGAGGAAAAGAAGAAGGACGTGCTGCCCACTCTGTCTGGTGGTTAGAGTACCTGACTACGGATGGGGAGGACATGAGTTCCAATCCCAGCTCGGGCATGGATGTACTTTCTCTCTCTGTGTTTCTTGTCCTTTCCTCAGATGATGGATGAATGTGGCTCACCCTATAAACGGGTTTGTGGTGGTGTGTTGTGGGCGATGCTGCTCGTTCCTCCGTGACTTGGTTCACAGGTCCCACCGGGTAACGATAAAATGAGTAGCAGTTTCCGGCCTTGTTGCGGCAAATGGGTTATTTACTCAAAAGTGCACGCCATTAGAAAAAAGAAACAAGAATGACGTTGCCTAACTTCTTTGTGAGAAAATATTTGTCAAGAAGATTGGTGGAAATTGATTGGGTTTTTTTTCGCTTGCCAAGCTGCCAGCCATCTTGTTAAAACTTTAGCTTTTGGTTTAACAGTTAGTAGATTCGATTCCGGTCTTGGGCTAAGATATTTGTAATAGTTAAAAATCAACTTTATACTGTAAGTCTCACTCTAATTAGCCTTCATATGCAGAAAATGTTATTGAGTAACTAAAAACGAATCCAATTCCTTGCATTTCATATTAATTATCAACTATATTTAAACAATGTGATTCTATATCATAAGAAGGATATTATTTCGTTCGCCATAAAAAATCTTTCTTCTTTCGAATTTATGTAAAGATGGTCCATCCATATGATTTTATGCTGTCGAGTGTGTTTGGTCACGAAAACTAACAATAAAACATCTGCCATTATAAGAAGGATTTGCATAAGTACATAAAGTTAGGAAATCACTTCAAACTGTGTCAAAGATTTAGCGCCATGTTAATAAAACTTGTTTTAAATTTGAACACTCTTTAAATCAAGAGTTCGATACCTAAGTTGTCATTCTTCTATCATCACCACTCTTACAGAAACGGGTTACAAATAAGATTAAACTTCCGTGTAGTTTCTCAGACTTCGATTTGATCAAAACGAAGCTGGTGGTTGAACTTAATGCTCAAGATTCCAATTCAAGAGTTGATTGCCAGTTTGGTTATGGATATTTATATCGGTTCATACTCTACTTTAAGCTATCAATACATTTTTTTTTACTTCTAATGGTGGGCACCCTTGAGCAAGTAAGTACATTAGCCCATTTGCCGCAACAAGGCCGGAAACTGCTACTCATTTTATCGTTACCCGGTGGGCACCTGTGGACCAAGTCACGGAGGTACGAGTAGCATCGCCCACGCCACACCATCATAAACCCGTTTACAGGGCGGGCCACATACATCCAGCATCTGAGGAAAGGACAAGAAACACAGAGAGAGAAAGAGAAAGTACAACCATGCCCGAGCCGGGATTCGAACCCTGGTCTTCCCCATCCATTGTCAGTTACTCTAACCACTAGACAGGTTGGGTGGCAGCTGTCAATACTTGTCAAATTAATTCTATAGGACAGAAAACGATCATAGAGATTCAAATCAAACAAACAACTGAACCTTTATAAAGATTGTTATGATTCAAGAAAATTCAAATAAAGTAATTTCTTATAAACAACTGTACTTTCATTACTGTAAACTATATATAATTGTACTCCAAGGTTAAAAAAAAGCAGTTTCTTGTAGACTATAGTCCATACCAGTAAAAAAGCAATATTTCTTATTGACTTTCACTTCTACCAGTAAAAAAAAAACAGTAGTTGCTTGAGGACTATGGTTCATACCAGTAAAAACTCAATAATTTCTTGGTAACTATAACTCATATCCGTAAAAAAAGCAATAGTTTTTTGTAAACTATAGCTCATACCAGTAAAGAAGCAATAGTTTATTGCAGAACATTGCTTTTCAACAGTGTAACTATATCCATTTTTAAAAGTTAACTGTATTTATCGTAAACATCATTTTTGGTTTTTTATGGAATCTAATTTACACTTCTGAGAAACGTAAAAGATTTAAAAATGAAAAGAAAAAGTTATTGAAAGAAGATGAATACAAGTAACACCTGTTACTCGTGAAAAATAACAGATACAGATCAAAGATATTTTACAACTATAAATATCTCATTAAATTTGATATGCATTAATACTATAAATATGAAGGATTTGATTATAATTTCAATACATTATAGTCGAGGATATCAAACTTACGTTAGGATTATTACCCAAAACAAGTAAATCTATATACAACTCAACTCTGCCAACTCAGTTCAAAGTCATTAATATTTTTTGCTCATCCACCGATGCGGGATAAATACGATCACATCCGAGACTCCCGCAAAATAAAGAAATGTTTGTTGGCATCAGGAGATGGGAGCCTATTTTACATGTATTAAGCCTTAATTAGAATTTTCCTCATTTACTTTATGATGCCCAATATGGCAACGTCTTTAAAACTCTGGAAAAATTCCATCCACGATGATGAGATGCAAGAAGATTCTTGAAAGAAGAAAGGAAAAAGCACGTCAGGAATAAGAAAAATAAAAAAAAAACACATCATATTCCCCCCCAAAAGGAGAAGGGTTGTAAAAATCTCTCACACACGAGGCAAAGGTTCCATCAAATGCAACTACAACCAATTAAGAAAACCCGCTCGGCTAGGTTATCGACGCTCGTGCATAGCTAACGATAATGAATAAAGTTTTTCGAAAAGAACAATGAACGGGGAAAAAAGCTTGCTGTGATTAACCCATGTGTAAATTATTAACCACTGCCTTGATAGATTAGGGTAATTATAAGCGTGTATTAAAAGTGCGCCCACCCCCGTGGTTGTTGAGTAAGCTCTTATTTGAATTATGATCGGAGCTCGGCCCTTATGTTTGTTCTTTCCCAATCAGATTTTTTATGGCATAAGTTTGGGGAGAATTTCAAAAATGAAGGTACCTGCTGCTTTTCATTGGATCGTAATGAATACCAATAAAATAAGAGAGATTTTTGATGTGGTTTGAAACATAAAGATTCGCTGTAATATCATAGATATAAATACTTCTCTGGTATAGCTTGACAAACATTTTTTTTTTTGAATTATTTAGTTTTGTGTATATATTTTTTATGTTACTCGTGTTCAGCATAGGTTAATAAAAAATGTACGAATCACACATATTCATAATACTATTCATAAATTCTAACTAAAAAAAAAAAAAAAGAAAACTTTTAAAGGATGATTTTACCATAAATTGCCTGAACAAAAGAGAATCATATTCCTTTAAAATAAAAGTTAAACCATACAGAAACAATGTAAAGAACGTATGAAAAAAAATACATAAATTTGGTAAAGATTCTATCTTAAATGCTTGACAAAATAACTTTTTCCTTGCTTTTAAACTTCATTATTTAATTATAATTATAGTTTCAGAAAACTTTTATTAACTCTCACGACATGTTGATCCTCTTTGGGAAAGTGACAAAAAGCTTGTGCCTTTCAAAGACAAATATTTAATACTTTTATTATATAATTTTATTAATATTTAGTTATATTAATATAAATATTTTATTGATCTTATTAATATTTCATACTTTTATTGATATTGAAGCTTTTTATTTTGTATATAAATACAAATATTATACAAAATAAAAAGCTTGCGCTTTTCAAAGATTTCGATCCTAACAGATGTTGGAATTATAGATTAAATAATAAAGTTTTGCTATGGTAATTTTCCGAATTTTTTGTTCTTTACGATGTATATATACACTGTTCAAAACAATTAAAGGACATTGTAAGTTTTACATAAAATAAAGACATAAGCGAAATTCTTTTTGCTGAAAATGGAAGAAGAGAATCACAAATTAAAATTTTTCTGATTTTCAAACTGTGGAGTATGCTGATTTTGAGTTCGACGTCAAAAACGTCTCTTCAGCGGCAGTGAATGAAATTTGACTTTCAACTGAATAAAAGACAATGAAGACAAGGATGATCGGCATTCAGTGACTGCTTTGTTTCGATGAGTATGATGTCTCAGCGAAGTCATTTAACCGATTCAGAAGCTTGGAGAGTTGTTGGTAGGTTAGAAGGGGGACAAACTCAAGACGAAGTAGCGCAAGCCAGTGGAGTGTCACAAAGTGTGATTTCCAGAATATGGACCCGTTTTTTGGAGACTGAAAGTGCAGGCCGAAGACTAGGGCAAGGTCGTAGACGGGCTACAACGCCCAATGAAGATCGTTATCTAGTATTAAAGGCTCGGAGACACCGAAATATGAACGCTACTCTTCTCTAACAACACCTTCGCTTGGCTACTGACTCCACAGTTTCAACTCAGACTGTCCGAAACCAGCTCTATGGTGTATGTCTGTATGCTCACTGACCGATGGTATGTGTTAAACCAACATCAAGGCATCATCGAGACTGCAGGAAGTGGGCAACAGAGCATATGAACTGGAGGAGAAATGAATGGAGCAATGTTCTTTTTTTTTTTTTTTTTTTTTGATGAGTCCCGTTTTTCTGTTCATCCTGATAATAGGCGTATTTTCATCTGGAGGGACCGTGGCAATAGTAGTAATCATGCGTTCGTGCACGAAAGTGTCAGATTTGGCAGTGGGGGAGTGTTGATGTATGGTAGCATGGTAGCATCTCCATATACAGGCACACAGACTTCTATATCATTCGAGATGGACTTCTGACTGGTCGCCGATATAGGGATGAGATTCTTAGACTTATTGAAGTCCCTTACGCTGCAGCAATCGGAGATGTCTTCGTTTTAATGGACAATAACTGCAGGCCACATCGTGCTAACCTGGTAGAGGATTTCCTTTTCGAGGAAGGAATCGTACGAATGGAATGGCTAGCGTGTTTTCCTGACATGAATCTAATAGTGCACGTCTAGGAAGACGAGTTGCTGGCCACCAACCACCCCCACAAACTCTCCAAGAACTGGAAAGAGCTCTTTTGGATGAGTGGGACAGACTACCTCAACTTCTGATTAATAGCCTCATTGACTCCATGCCTCAAAGGTCTTCAACGTTGCTGGCCGTCCGTGGAAACCATACTCCTACTGAAAATGACTTCCTTCGAAGACAACACCTTTTCTTTTTTTTTCTCATATGCACAAATTGTGTTTTTTTCCTTTTGTACACAAATGCACAATAAAATGCATTTTTTTCTGTCAAACATGTGTAATGTATTCTCATAAAACCAACTACGTCAGTCGAGCACGTATCACCAAGCTAAAAAATTTCCTAGCACAAGATCCACCTAAAACCTCAATGTATATATATATATATATATATATATATATATATCTTAAGCGTGTGTGCTGTAACCTCAGTTATTAGTACAGACAAACATAGTGGTACAGGAGAGCCCCGGGGGACTAAACCCTAACTTAACAAGTTTAAAATACTCGCACATCACCAAGCACTTCATAATTTTGAACCATAATCAGGAGACAGGTCACTCTTGA
>JAPDSC010029364.1:0-11059 GCA_026290005.1 Latrodectus geometricus | reverse complement strand
GAACCGTCGCCAACTACAAGATCTGGAGGAGACTCAGAAGGAAATGTTCATTTAATGAATACTTTCGAATTTAATGAAGCGCTTATGTCATTGTTCCTTAGATGTCAATATTTTATTTCGTACGCTCTAATAAAGCCAAGTGTAATATTATGACACCACAAGCCACCGACAACATTAGCATAGCAAAAACTATAAAAGTTTAAGTGAACGCAACGAGGATCTTGTAATAGGTGATGATCTTCCGTCCACTTATGCGGAACAAGTGCACATCAATTACTGATATTTCTTAACTAGAAACTTGAAATTAAAAATGGTCACCGAGTGAAGCACATTATTAAGATATGAATGTTTGGCGTAACTTCTTGAAAAGTGTTTAACAATTACAAGTTTTGAGCTCATTTATGCAATACCATTGTTGTTAGACCGAAATACGATTTTGTTTTAGATTTTATGTACAAAGAATATATTGATTCAATGTGTTTCGAAAAAAAACTCTAAGATTACTGTTTTCGATATAAAAAAATTAATGGTCACAAGCTGTTTTTCAGTACTATTACAAATTGTCGTTTCTATAATTTCAAAAGACAGGGAGATAAAATATACCAGAGACAAAGCTCATCATTTACAAGTTCCATTTGCGACGGATTTTCGACTTTGGAACAATGGCTCTCTCGCTAACAGATGCTTTTAGGATATGATCCTTACTCCTAGTCAAAATACCCGTCTCAAATGGAGCTTCAAATGACGGTTTTGAATCTGATTCACTGAACGATGTCTCCCAGTCCATGGGGTCCTCCTCATCAAGGGGGACGGAACCCATTGGCAAAAAGACATTCACTTAAGTGAATACATCAGGAAATGGCTCCCACAGTCCATCGGCTCAATGGCCTCAAGATTGGGAACATGTACTGACATCGCGAACATTAGGCTTAGCGAAGGTACAAGATATTAAACAAATAAAGCCCAAAACTTATAAAAATATGTTTAATTCAATTCAATTTCTAGAGATATAAATACAATTTTCAAATTAATATAAAAATATGGTGAAAATGCACTTTAGGTCCCCTACTCTGCCAACTTGGCGAAAGTGTGCTGTGGGTCCCGTAATTGGCGGGTTTTCAAAAATGCTGTTGCCATGGCGATAATGGAATACGATTTTTAACGGTTTTAAACTAATTAGCAACCAATGAAAATGACCGATTTTTCAAACTAAAACTAATTAACGACCAATGAAAATACTAAAAGAAAAAACCAATTATTGAGCATGCGCGAAAAAGCGCAAATTATTTCCTATGGAGGTTGCCATAAAGAGCTCATTAGGTATAAAAACGTCCGGTTTACCACGCTTGGTGCATTTATCGCCAAGTTGGCAGAGTAGGGGACCTAAAGCGCAGATTAACGAAAAAATATACAGACTTATTGGCTTTATTCACTAAAAATCAAATCAGTGTTTTCAATGTATACAAACACAGAATTTCACTCAAAGCTTTTAAATGGCGTCTGAGTTAACTCTCACAAATTGCAAGTCAGGCAGAAAGAAGTGGTCAATTGAATTAGCACTCCACGCTCAGTTTCACTGTATGAAAGAGTATGGTTGTAAAAAAACATAGATTTATATGAGAACATAGATTTTTAATAACAGAGATTTATATGAGAATAAATGCTAAATAATAATTTAAAATTTACAGATATATTCAATTGTTTTTACCTTTTTTTTTACATTTAAAACTTTAACTTACCCGTTATTGAACGTTTTTAATCAAATAAACATGCTACTTATTTAAACCCGTTCAATATAAATGATTTCCACTTTAACCAGGTTTTAATCATGATTTACTTAGCAAGTATGGTTTAAAATTATTTGTAAGAACGACTAATTGCTATCAAACTGCAGTCAGTTAAAGGCATCGTAGACAATATTACACAGTAGAATTATTTTAGAATAGTACAATTTCTTGGAAAAACTTTTCATAGACATTTAAAAACTTCTTTGCCTTTTTAAAGAGAATTTGTAATTTCTGTTGGTCGCAGAAGATTTTTTTTTCTTCAAATGACAGTTTTAAATGATTTTCAACTAATCGAGAAAAATGACACTATGAAACAGTTATGTTTTCTACTCATGACTTATTATCTTCTAAGTATAGTAAGTCATAAAAACCCAAAAAGAATATCCTGATTTGAAATACATCAAATTTGTTTCTTGTCAATATTGAGATGAAAGTTATTAAATTATAATTTCAACATTAAAATAAATTTCCCAATATGTATCAAATATCTTAAAAACTAAATTCTTACAATTCATACAATTATTTGGAATTACAAAATGATAATTAGTTCAGTAAAGATAAAATTAAAGCCTACAAATGTAATTGAATAGTTTAAAATTGTGGTCTTTACTACAATAGTAATTTATACAATGTCAAGCATTTCTGGATACTTTTTCTTTAACAATCTCTACTCATAAGGGATAGCAATTAATGTGGTATAAATATCTAGAAAATAAATCATTATAAATCAACATAGCGGTGCATAGACAGAATATTTTTAGACACAAATCATCAGCTGGTTACGCAGCAAAAAAAAAAAAATCAATTTTTAAATTATTTATGTCTTTGTTTCATAAAATTCATACTGAAATGAATAATCATTTTCCTGCTTTTTAACTACCGTCAGTATCGAACTAGGGAAAATAATTTTACCTTACCACATTGATCATAGATTCAGAAAACCAGCTATTATTTCGGATTTTAGGAAAAGCAGATATTTTCTCTAGACTTAAAACAAATTTCCATTAAGGTTCTATATCATTTAGTAAAATATCGTATGGTTTCATTTAAGTTCTTGGAAATGGAGAGAGCATGAAAACTGAATAAAAATATTTACAAATTTTTTCTAATATTTTTAATATTTTAATAATTTCTAAATATTTTTCACAGCAGCGAGTCGACACTGTTCTCTAAAATCTACTAGCAAAGAACTCATAAAATCAATTGATGATTTCATCAACCATCATTTTTCTAAGAAAGAGTTGTCATTTTTTATGAATTTATTTCAAAATTGAAAATTTTTTTGAGAAAGAATGTCACATTAAAAATCAAACGTAGATAATAGACAGGTATAACGTTAAATATTTCAGCGTGTTCAGTGTTTTGATGTAATCTTGCATGAATGTTTTCCTAGTACATATATACGATTTGATTTTGCCATATTTACGTGTCACTAGAAAGAAAATTTTCAAGCACGTATCTGATGTATGTGCATGCGGAAAGTAAAAACTCAACGTTTATCTCCTATTTCATTTATTGTCCTAGAATCAAAATTCATTCCGCAGGTTTGAAGCAAGTATTGAGTTAGCTACATTTCGAACATGAGAGTATCGTGGATTGTATGATTGTATCATCTTTCCACGATACTCTCATGTTCGTGAAAAGATGATATTCTCTGCTGAATTTTAATCATATTTCTCTCTTCTATAATTCTAATGAATCAGTTAACATATATATATATATATATAATTTAATTAATTCTTTCCTTTAAAGTCTGAGTCGAAATGGTAGTTTTGAATACTAAATGAATATTTCAGTTCATTGAATGTTGGGAGAAAAACATAGTACGCAAAAGCGGGTGGAATTTTCACAGCTGATGACCCATATTAACGTGCTCAAGGGACATTGTCTTACATGTGACAAACAATTTTATACCATTTTAAAATATTTGATCAATTATTTAAACTAATAGTCTTTTTAAGAACATTTATTAGTAAACAGCCATGGTGTAAAAAGGGATAAATTCAGTTTTTAAAAGCTTATATAACAAGACACAAATCTCTCCCTCGAACAAAAAATATTTCTAATATGGATATCTTGTTTCTGACAAAGGTTTGGTGTCGCCCTCTACTGACAGCATTTAAAAACATTTGCAATTGTTAGAAATATAACATTCATTTGAATTATTAAGGAAACTACTTTTATTAAAACATTAGAATTATGATTTCAATATTATTTAGCATCGGAATATTTCAACAGCAAATTAGAAATCAAGGATTTATGTTTGTAACATATTAAAAAGTGAAAATTGTTTGATTAAATGGGATTTTGCTCCGTTTATCTACATTTAAAAGTTTTAATCACCAATTATTAAATGTTCATTAAAGTAAAATTTTTACTTATTTAAATCCGTTCAATATAAATAATTTTTATTTTAATCTGGTTTTAATCGCGATTTACTTAGCAGTTGTGGTTTAAAATTATCGGTAAGTATTTTAGAGTACAACTAACCTATTAACAAAATAAAAGGAAGAAAATATTATAAATTATTTAGTATCCTTCTGTTAATGGAGCAACAAAATGAAGCTGTATTCTGAGAAAAAAATACTGATTACTGTCAACTGCAGCCGGCTAAATTGATCGTAGACAACATAAAAGAATTTTTTTACAGTTTTTAATAGTATAATTTCTAGGAATATTTTTTCATAAATATTGAAAAACTTCGTTGTTGTCTTAAAAAGAATTTGTAGATTCTGTTGGTCATAGGAGATTAGTTTTCCCAAAACACAGTTTTAAATGTTATTCCACTAATTGACAAAAAGGAGGATATGAAAGAGTAACTTTTTCTAGCCAAGATTTATCAACTTTTAAGTATAATACGTCACAAAAATTAAAAAGGTCAATTCTGATTTGTATTACATTCAATTTATGTTTTTATTAATATTTAGGATAAACATATTGAATAACAGTTTCAAAATCAAAAATATTTTCTCAATATGCATTTAAAATTTTAGAAATTAAATTCTTATAATTCACACAATTATCTTTTAATACAAAATAAAAATTAATTCGGTAAAGATAAAATTAGTTCCTGAAGAACGTAGTTTAATGCATCTAAAATTGTGGCTTTCACTTAAACAGGCATTTATACAATGACGAACATTCCTGCGAATTTTTTGTTAAATAATATCATAGCATTTATTACGTTATAAATGTTCAGAAAAAATAAAATCATTGTAAATCAGTGTAACGGCGAATGCAGTATTTTAAAATTTCAAAGCTGTTAACGTCGTTTACAGAATATTTGTAGACACAAATAATCAGTTGGTTGCGTAAACTAATAATAAAAATAAATTAATTTGAAAATTATTTATGCTTTTGTTTCATATAATTCATACTAAAACGAATAATCATTTTCCTGCTTTTTAACTGCTGTCATTATCGAACTAGGGAGCATTCTTTCATATTAACAGTTCGTTTCCAGTTTAAAAAAACTAACAATTAATTCAAAAATTAGAAATAGCAGATATTTTCTCTAAATTTAAAACATTTTTCCATATATATTACGGTTATATAACATTTAATATAATATCGTAAGCTTTCTTTTAAATTTTTAAAAACCGAGAGAACATGAAAACTTAATAATTCATTTCAAAATTTTTCACAGGAGCGAGAAAGGCGCGGGTCGACGCTATGTTCTAAAATTTACTAGCAAAGAACTTCAAAAAACTATTGAAGATTTAATTAACCCTCATTCTTCCAAGAAAGTGCTTCTGAAATTTATGAATTTATTTCGAAATCAAAATTTTATTTTAGAAAGAAAGTTATATTTAAAATAAAACGCAGGTACTAGATAGACACAACATTAAATATTTCCGCTTATTCAATATTTAGACGCCATCTTGCATGAATATTTTCCAAGTACATATTTACGTTTTTATTGTGACTTAGTAACGTGTCACAAAAGAGTAAATTTTCAAGCACGCATTTGGTGTATGTGCATGCAGAAAGTAAAATCGCAGTTATCTCCTATTTCATTTCTTGTCCTAGCATCAAAATTTCTTGCGCAAGATTGAATCATGTATTGAACTAGCTAGATTTCGAACGTCTGATTAGCGTGGACGCTGAGTTATTTCATTGTATCATCTCTCTGCTTATGTTTATTCATTTCTTTCTTTTCCAGTTCTTATGAATCAGTTATTGTATATTCATTTTTTTTTTTTTTTGTCAGTGTCTATTATAAAAACTGTTTCTATCCTTCTTTTTTGCTGTAATATTTCTATTATTCTTTTCTTTAAAATCTATTAAGCCAAAACAGCTCCACATTGACGTGTCTCAAAAGGCATCTTTTCCTACATGTAATAAATGATTTTCTACCATTTTAAAATCTCTGAAAAGTATTAATTTAAAGCTTATTGCAATAGTTCTGTGAAAACGATGACTTTTCCAAAATCTAAAGTGCAGCTGCATAATTATATGCAGTATAAAATTCAATGAAAAGTCAGCTGCCTATATTTATATTAAGACATTGCTTTATTTTTCTCTTTTGTCTTGGAGATACATTTAATAAATACTTGCTTTTTATAATGTTGTGTTTTAAATCAGCCAGACATATGCTGCATTATTAAATACACCATCTGCATTTTGTAGTTTTGCTTAAAAATCTTTCCTGGGTGTATCAAATTTATTGAAAGTTATATTTAAAACCAGAAATGTTTTATCTATTTTTATTTGAAACTTCGTATCAGCTGTGGCTAATTACATCCTGACACGAATTTCCTACTGCTGAAAACCTTAAAACGTTTTCTTCGC
The DNA here is from genome assembly GCA_026290005.1 of Latrodectus geometricus. Lineage (NCBI taxonomy): Eukaryota > Metazoa > Arthropoda > Arachnida > Araneae > Theridiidae > Latrodectus > Latrodectus geometricus. The sequence goes on along the minus strand of JAPDSC010029364.1, from coordinate 4,481 downwards.
ACTAATTCTGTTATCCAAAACTTTTAAAATGGAATTTATCAATAAAATGGCAAATGAATAATTAGCACTTGAGTATTCTTGCTCTCATAAGCTCAAATCCCACCTCCAGTGTGTGCCGATCTAGCAATCGAATGGTCTGCTGCGCAACACTTCACTTCGCTTCACATAGTGGTTGTAGATGTTCTCCACTTTATTTCTTGTTCATAGTCCTCCTGTAGGTAGAGAAAAACCCGTTGTGTGATAAATCAATCTTGTGCATGTAATAATTTAGATCACTTAGCTTCAAGTCTAATTAAATTAATTGATTAACCATATTTTGAAACACGCGAGAATATTCAATTTTTTTAATGTTTTCTTTATTTCATTTTAAATACCTTCTCCAGGAAAGTTCGACTTACTTTTTTTCTGTTTATTAATGTTTAAATACCATAATGTAGTCGGGAGAGAGATAAGTTAATAACAAATTAAGTAAAAAGTACTTTTATATTTGAATCTATCTTCTTTAAAGTAAATAAGAACGATGTAAAATTTTGCCTTATATTTCTAAATTTAAGAACTTCATAATTGTTTAATTATTTTTGGTGTGTGGAAGAAAAGCCAATTCTTTAGTTAAGAAAAGAATTTTCATATTTCTCGCTAAAAATAATTTTAAATAGGATTTAAATGGAATATGTTTTTATAGAATCGCTTAAGTAGATGCTTTATTGACCTAACATACTGACTGAAGCACAACTTGACAAAATTTTTGTTAAAGCATAATAATTTGAAATTTATTTGATTCCATTATATCAGGCCAAGCTCAGATTGTTTAAATAGTAATCAAATTTACTTTCATTTCACTATTTGGATTCAATTTCAGTTTGGGCATCGGTATTTGTTTTAATCTATTCCAAGTTAGAGGCCCAATTTGAATAAGCCCTCGTTTGCATGAAAAAATTTTAATAACAGGCAAAAAAAATTCCTGGAAAAAAAAAATCACGATTTTAAGAGGCTGCCAAATTTTGATGGTGAAAGTTGACATATTTAAACCTAGATTAGAAAAGTTGCTATTTTAACAATGAAAATCGCATTTTTCTTTTGATCAATGCTGGATTATTATCGCAAGAAATTCTAACCTTTGTTTTCCTTGAAATAAAAAGAAATTTTAACCTTAACCGTTTGAGTGCTGAAGAGTTTTCTTATATATATGCTAAAAGTGCGGAATGAAATGCGTAGTAATCTAATTAAAAGTAAATTTTAATTACAAATAAATAAAACACACTCATTTTGCCTACCGTACCATAACCCACGGCTCTACTGCATTATTACTTACCACTGTATTTTGTTTTAATTCTTATATTATTAAAAATCACAATTGAGTAAAATGAATAAACACTGCGATTGATATGAATTCAACTGCTCTCAATAGATGCGAAAATTATACTAACCAACAGCAGCGTCTCCACATTTTTGACACATAACAAGCGAAGGGTTATAGCGCTTCGCCGAACTCAAACAGTTAAGGGACGGTTTCTCTCAAATATCAAGAATTTCTAACAAAAAAAAAAAAAAAACTTTAATCCAATTTCCGCCAGATTCATAGTTGCTTTTTTTTCTGCCCTCAACTTTAAAAGAATAAAGCTTCTTTAAATTATGACAAGAAAAGTTCTGGATTGCAATTAACATTTCAATAGAACCTTTAATTTAAAACTCAAATAATTAATTCCACCCTTAAATCGCGAATAAAAATTTACTAGCGTGATGATCTGATTTTCGTCTTTAATCTGCATCAACAGAACCTCCTTCCCACTTCTTTAATTACAAAAATCTGCGGAAATAACTAGTTTATTGTTGAATAAAATCATTGATTTTGAAAAAGAGACTCCATTTAATTTTGTTTAAAGTAATAAGATCGGAATAATATTGCGCAATGATGATAGCGGGGTTTTTTTAATTATGTGTTTCATCGTTTTTCTTTGAAAAATGATTTTTTAATTAAAATTTGCGGAATTTTTTTTAGTATAAATCGGTCACTTTTTTTTAATTACAAAGAGTTATTTAAATATTTAATTTCATTGAAGAAAATTGAAAAAAATATCTGTGATGTTAATGACACTTGGCGACGCCAAGCCCACCTGTCACAGAGACTAGGCGAATAAAGTCAGAGAGGGAACATCTTCCGTTTTTTTTTTTTTTTTTTAATAGAGCATCCTCATTCGAAGGTGAAAGTTCGACTTTTGGCTCATAGATGTCAACACCACCTGAAACTTCCAATTTAGAGATAGAAACCAGTAAAGCTCCAACCACCCAGATGTATTAATTTGTTATGGGAACACGGAGGACATTGCGACCCGACGGATTTAACGTGCCTCAGTCACCATTAGTGAACATGACGGATCTTCGGCTAAGCCGGGATTCGAAATCACCACCTTTCGGTAACAAGAACCACGCCCTAACCAACCAGGCCACCGCGGCCCCTAAAAAATATCTAATAATACGCAGACGAATGTTCAAGAAAGTTAAATATAATATCGATACCGTTGAACAACGATAAAATTTATGAAGATAATAAGCATGAGAAATCAGAAGTCACCTTGTAGACGTAATTGATAAGCATTAAGTGTTACGAAACATTATTAAACATTTGACTATTAAAATTTCTTTTGGACTGAGAGCAGTTAAGTTTTGCATATTCCCTAAACGATTGGTTTTATTTAAAATGTTATACATTACTTTGTATATAATAAACATAACCTTTAATTGAAAATAAATTTTTCTATTATCCTTTTTTATTTTTTTTAAGCTGCATCCTTAACGAAAAGTCTATGTTAAATCAAAATTTCTGGACATGACGGACATATAAACTAGACTTAACTGTACTACCAAAACTCTGGCCTATTATTTGCTTTAAATTCAAATTATTTTGAACTTCTCATAATTTAGAACAAGGAATTGTATAAATGTGAATGTAGCTATTCAGTTGGGAAACGATTGTTTTTATAATAGTCCTCGATCAAACTTCATGGAAAAATGTGATTTTCTAAAATTTTATACGTAATAAAAATTTAGTTTGTTGTTATGCAAAATATCAAAAATGACCCCAATAACTTTTAATCAAGTAGTTTTTATTAACAGCTAAAAATTTCAATGTAGTTTGAAATTAGTTTTTATTAATGTAGTAACAAGACTGGATTTTTTTGTTACATTACACATTCTGTTATCTGAAACTTATTAAGGTCCTAAGATTTATATAAAATTGTCTTAGAAAAGAAAAATTTCTCAAGATCCAATTTTTGTGATTTGCTTTGAATTAAGATTTGAATACTTTCGTAACTATCTAAATTTTAAAGTTAAAGTTGTATTTTGGGCATATTTTATTAACTATATTTTGTTTATCTAATAGGATATGTTTGGCCAAATCTCCACCTTAGAGAAACCTGTCATTTAATTTTCCATGTTTTTAGTGTTTAAATAAAATCTTTAAATTTTTATACGTTAAATAATGTTTTTACTGAAAACCAGAATTAACAAGTTATGTGTATATGCATGTTTTTAATATTTTTTATTTCAAAAATGCATCAAATTACTCTTATTCATGAATGAGAAATTTTATTAAAAAGATTTGCGGGAGAGATATTACTGGATTTCTTACTCTATTTAGGGTATTTAAATAGAGTTCCTTATGATAATTAAAAATTTTATTGCATAGAAAAGTATGCAAAGCTAACTTCCTGTGATAAACTACAAAAACTTTGTTCTTTTTACTTAGCTTTGTTCAAAAAGCAGTTTTGCAGCAAGATTGAAGGTCTCAACATTAAATTAGTTGAAACAACTTTTGAAGGAATTGATTTTATTCGTGTTCCAATTAGTTTCCTGTACATTGAAATAAGTGTAAACTTAAATGTGGGAATGGACAAAAACAATAAAAAAATATTATTTTAAAAATTATACCAAAAAATGAGGAAAGGTTTAAGCTATGTTAATTTTTCTTTACTCCCCCCCCCCTAATGATCTAATAGTACTCAGGTGTGCAAGCAAAAAAATTATCTTGTTGACAAATGAATAGATCAACATTTACTCTCAACTATTATGCATGGGTTTTAAAATAACTATCATTCTTTTTAAAAGTAAGACTTAAAGAACTGAATTATTTAAATTGATTATATATACTTCACACAATAAGCAACTTTACATGGAGTTCATGCCATCATTATGTTTTAATTTAAAATGCTATAAAAAGATCATGCCCCATTAGCTCAATAGCTTCACAGAGTGAAGTATCATTTGTCGCTGCTTGTGATTGGGAGAGTGACCACAATCTCTTTCACTTAGTTGTTGGAGCTTTAATCCATGATGCCCTAAGTCCTTCTTTCCCCTGGTGTGGTATGCATCTGAAGAGATTGGTGCCAGTTCATGTGTGATCTTGTCACCTACACTTTGTTCAAATTTAAATATTGCTGTTTGTAATAATGACACCATTTGTGTCTTGTTATTTGTACTAC
>JAPDSC010029359.1:15393-40421 GCA_026290005.1 Latrodectus geometricus | reverse complement strand
TGAATTAAATATATATTTTGTTTTAGAAATTAGAATTATTTTACCTTATTTAATCTTTAATTATAAATTTTTTTACATTCAGCAAATTTTTTTCATATTTCTTGTATGTGTTTTGCTTAATATTTATTTACTAAATTTTTAGAAATTGATAAATATTCTAAATATTCTATTATTTGCATTCTAATATTCTATTTATATAATATATTCTATTTTTTGGAAACTCTATTTTTGCAAATATTCATAAAAATAACTAATTTTTCATATTTATTTTAAGAAATGTGAAGCATTTTTGAAAATTATATGTACGTTTATAATTATATATTGATGAATTTTTTTTCCCCATTTTTGACGTAACAATGTTATTTATTTACTTTTCATAACTGTTCCATATTTCTTTATTACGTATTTTGATATTATTTTACTACAACTACTATTTGACTACATTTATAGATAATATTTTGACTGTTAAACATTCATTAGGTCAATTAATTTCCCATATTTCCTTACAAGGAAGAAATGTTCTAAATATATATTATAAAATCAAATGTTTTCCTTTACTTTTTGTGTAAGGATAATATTTATCGCCATCATAATTTATATTTTTATGAAATGCGCGTTTAACAATGTTTTCTTTGTCTTTAAGAATAAATATAATTTATATTGCATAAAATGAAACTGTTTAGTTATTTTGTCATTTGTGATCAATAAAAGGGAGTTTTAATACCAACATTTTGAGAAAAGCAATAATTAAATTTTAATGTCTTATAGATTTTTTCAATTGAAAAATATTTGTTACGAACATTGAACATTGTTGCAGATTCAAATGCAATTTCTATACAGGAATGTAATTTTAATTAGAAAATATTTTACAAAAAGGTAAGTATTTATGATAAGGTAATAAGAAATACTACATTAATTTAATCATACTTTTAGTATTTAATTTACAAGAAAACTTCCAATAAATAATATATTTACTTACACATTTCCTCTGCCATTTATTTTTCTACCAATATTAACTATTTTTGCATTTGCAAATATTGAAATGAACGTCATATTGTTTTCATAAAATACAAAATTATATCTTAAATTATATAAGGTTGCAAAACTGCTTCATATTGAAGAAATTGCACATAAATGAGAATTGATATAATATTTTATTATATTTCCAATTTTTAGTGACAGATTTTCTGGATGTGCTTTGGTAAAGAATTAAACTTTACCTTTTAATAAATTTCTGATGTTACGCAATTAAAACAATGATGTTATGCAGTAATTGTTGTGCACTATAAAAGATATCACAATGATAGATGTATAGCATCTTATAAATATAATCGGTAAATTATTTTGAATACAAATAATCATTTAAAATTAAGGATAATAGTATACATATTTTTCATATAAATGTCAAAAATACACATAAATTAATAATTTAAATTAATTATTTAAAATTAATTTGAATTATATTAATGAAATTCATTGATAAATAGTACATAATAAAAAAAATTTCTAATTAATTGACTATGGAAACCAAATTACCTACAAGTAATCCATAAAATAAATACATTAAACGATACACTTTTCTTGTGTATTACATATGTTTATTTAATCAATAAAATAGGCTATTTTTTTAAACGTGCTATTTATAAAATGTGCTATTTTTTTGATACCACATAGGGAACATCCTAGTGGCCTAAGGTTGTTGTAAAGCATTTTATTGGGTTGTTCGGAAAGTTCGTTTTATATGAAAATGAAGACAGTATAGCGAATAAATATTTATTGAATTGAATATTGTCAATTCTAGTCCAATACCTTTTACTATCTTCTGGTTGTAGCATGATTTCATACTCATAAAATGGTTGGTATCACTAGCAAAAACTGATTCAGGTGGGAAAAACGAAATGACTTTCCGAACAGCCCCCAACAATATCCACTGCACAAATCGAATTTTGAGAAGACTTTCATGGATAGTGTCCTCTCAATGGGGAAAAATCTAAGCACCCACTCCGCCAGAAGCACATGTGGGGGGCAAAAGCGCAATAACAATTACCCCTTGTTCAAAAATGGCTGGTGTCAAATTTTGGATTCTTCAATGTAAAGAGATTTGATTTACTACCACGCCAGATTGATCTCCAATGTCCGTTTGTTAATATGCTTCCAGAGGTCTGCAAGTAGGAAATCTACTGAACATAGATAATCAACTCGTAATTTTCAACTATGGTCACGTGACGGGATTGACATCTGAGCTGGCACCTACCTCTTCACACCATGGCACCTCATGACGATTCTTCGACTGGATAAAGTAGAGAGCCTTCCGATCATAAAATTGACGCCATTTACAATCAGGCTATCATAACCTGGTGACTCTCAGTTTATAAAACATTAGACTAATCTGTTGAGAAATAAAGCTAATATAATTTAGGAATACAGCATAAAATACACTGATTTGTCAACATTAAAAACTTTAATTTAAGACACAATGTCAATTAAAAATACCTAATCTAGTCTTATAACATTCTAAAGATAGATCTTGTATTTTTGTGACAGTTTATTCACTTCACGAAAAGAAAAAAAAAAGTCTTTTTGAACTATGATATAAAAATTATTTCCCAATACTTTATAAAATATTGGATTATAATCTTTGTTTTGAAATAATAAGATTGTCGATTAAAAAAGTTATCATTCTTTAAAAATGTAAATTTTCTGATTTTGAAGTTAAACAGAAAGGATTTCATTGATTCCATTTGAAATCCATTCATCTTGAATATTTAAAAGGAATTTACTATTTGTTTATTAAAATTAAAAATAAATAATGATTTTATGTCATGTTTTATTGTTATGCTTTTAAAAAGATCGATTTATTTTTTTTATTTTAAAATTGAATCTATATAATTCCATTATAAGCTATACAAAAATTGAATAGCAAAATTTTATTTTTTTGGAAACAATTCCAAAAATATTTAAATTGTCAAAGAATTTAATGATTCAGTGACTTGTTTGTCAGAAACAAATAACTCATATACTGAAAACCATTAAAACATTAATATTCAAATAAAAATTATTTTTCGCAATTTTTAGTATTCATGTTTCATATAAAAGTAAATTTCTCTTTCTATTTGTCAGATAGAATATGAAAAAGATTACATTAAAATTGATGTATTTATATAATATTCTTTTATTTTAAATTTAAAAAAAATGCTCATTATATACTTTTTGTTCTTATTTTCAAATAAAACGTATGAAATTTTTTAAAATAATATATTTTTGTAAAGGAAATTACTAAGTATTGACTTAGTCATTTTATTTTGCCATTGTTCAATATTTTTATAATAATTTCAGAAAGAAGAAAACTTTTGCATATCCCTACTGTGTTGATATCATAATTTATTAGAAACAAAGTTTTTTCCAAGTGAATCGGAAAAAACTTTGTTTGTTGTAACTTTCTAGAACATTCATTGAAGATAAAAAGAATTCGTGTTATCAGTTTAGTAAAAACTAGTCAACAATGACAAATATCGTTATCATCAGAGTGTTATTGTTTTAAGGCTACAGCCAAAACAGAAGATAGAATTTTTCTCACATTAGCCTTCGGATTGGTCATTGTATATCTGTGTACTAACGTTGTGATTCGTGATAACGTTGATGTACGACGTCAGATTATCGACGTTACCTGCTTTTTAAGGGTGATCCTCACAAAAATACCCAAGCGATAACATTGATAGAGGATTAAAGATTAGAATGTATACTCGTGGTGATACTTAATCACATATCGCTCATGGTTCAGAGTATTTCACAATCAAGCTTATTGACGCAAACAACAAGAAACTACGTGAGGATTCACTAACCACAATCCTCTCCATCACATCCACATCCTCTCCATTACTAAAAAAAATTAAAGACGAGATATTATTGTATCTGTTTTCTTTCTCACAAAGAGTGTCAGAATCAAAGAAAATGGCTTATCTGATCATATCCACCGATTATATGAGGGATTATAATCGGTGGATATGATCTGATAAGCCATTTTCTTTGATTCTGGCACTCTGGATTTGTGAGAAAGAAAACAGATACAATGATATCTCGTCTTTAATTTTTTTTTGTGTCAAGCAGTTCTTGTATTTCATCAAGACGGTTCTTAGCACAAGTGCCACAAATAACTGCAATCTGATTTTTTACCAAGTCATTGGTTAATTCAGCTACCCAATCGTTCTTCAAGAAGTCAAATTTAGATCAAAATGAAAAGATATAGATGAATTATTTTAAATAATCTATTTAATCACACATCTGCAAACAATTTGGAAGTATGCATATTTTGTAGCTCTAAAGGTTACCAAGTTTTCAGTTCAAAAAAGTAAACAGACGTCTTACTGTTTTTCTTTTCTCACAATTTTTGCAATTAAGTTCTGATATAATACATTAAATAATTCAGAAAATGAAAACAAACACATTAATATATTATTAGTATAATTGTATTATTAGTAATTATATGGCATAATCTAAAGGAGAACTTTATACTAAAGTTTATACCCTTCTGTAAAAATTCTTCATTAAATCAATAGAGGAATATTATGGTACTATTTTCTAAAATATATTGATGATATAAACAAGTGCTATTAATTGGATTACGGAAGATATTATTTCCATATATCAGTATGTCATATCCAAGAATTCAGTGCAAAGATAATTTAACGAGTCCCTCTCATCGATGTGTTTATTTACCTTAGTTTGAGTAATATAGTTTTACTTAAAATGCGTAAATGTTTTTAAGATGATTTCAAATGTCCGGACAACTAGTTATGGTGCTGTTTATACTCCACAATGGGAACAGGGACGGAATTGATGGCGTCTTATACGCGGGGCCCTTAGTGGGTGAGTCTCTTAACCCGGAAAGTGTGTGAGTTTTCATAATTTATAAGCAGGAGACCAAGTAGATGACTTAGTCTGTTTCCCCCACTTGGACACACAATTTCACTTAGAGGACTTGCCGCCATTAGGAAATATGATTCAAATTTTCAGGTGTTACTAAGTCTTCGCCTACATCGGTATCAAACTCACAACCTTAAAAAAGATTTCAGTATCAAATTTTATAAAATTCAAATTATTTTTAAAAGTTTCGAGTAATAAACTAAATACATAAAGATACAAAACTATAAGTGTGGGAGAATATCCTAGATTCCATAAGAAATAAGAAAAAAAAATAACTTTAAAACAGAAAACAGTTGAATTATTACTTATTTATTTTATTCAAATATTTCTTTAATCTAATTTTATAGTTGTAATTTTTAACTTTATAAAATTTCAATAAAATAGGTTACTCAGACATAAACTTAAAAAAATTATATTTTACAAATATATTAATGTTGAACTATAGAAGTCTGAATCCGTAATTTAAATTTAAATATGGTTTTTTTATTTAAATATTACTTATTTATATTTTATTTAAATGATATTATTAAAAAATTTCAATAAAATAGGCTACTCAGACATAAACTTTAAAAAAAATTATATTTTTTACATATATATTAATTTTAAATTCAAAATACAAGCCCGCCTTGATGTCTTCATGGTAAATCACTAACCATTCTTTACTCATGAATTTTTAATTCCAAAACAGCGAAACAAATATTTTAATAACTAACACGAGAAGAATAACTATAAGGAGAATCCTGCTCCTCTCACAATTAATTAGGTATTTACGCCCATGTGTAATATGCAATGGGCGTCAACATATAAAGTCAGAAAGAATATAGTTTCTTCTATTTTCCATTTATTTTTAATTCATTAAAAAACGCCTGCTCTAAGTTAACAATCAGTTATGCATAAAATTTGGCTCAAATTGTTATTGTAATTATATATTTTGGTTTCACCTCTTTTAATTTGATAGCTAGCAGCATTGATTATTAAAAACCTAATTTACTTGTTTATAATAAGATTGTATTTGATTAAAAAATTGTGGTTTCTATTACTATTTATTATTTTATAAATTAATTTTAAGTTTTCTCTCACAGATTTTTTAAATATAGCAGATTTTAATTATGTTAGTTTCCATTTAATTAGCAGATGAAAACATTTCATGAGAAATAAACTTCGAAACAACATATAATTATTTGCTAGAAAGGTGTGGTTGAATTATTTTTTATAAACTTATTCTAGAAATTTACTAACCTTGTTTAAATTAAGATAGTTTTATAAATAAAATTCCTCATAGTTATTTAGAATAGCTTATTTTAATTATCATAAAGTAAATAATAATTAATTCTTTATTTGAGGTTTTACTTAAGGTGTGCTGCAAAACCATGTATATTTTGTCCTTATAATTAGTTTATAAACAATCAAAATTTTCAGAACATATCATTCAGACAGAAAATTTAATTTAATTTTTAATTGAATAAGGCTGTATTTCAAGAATGCACATTGATGTAAATAATTATAGAGAAATGAAATACTATTATTTAAAAAATATTCTGTTTTATTTATTTTTTATTAATTTGAGATAATTTTCCATTTATATTTTGAATAATTTGAAAATTTTTGCAAAAATTAGAAATGGAAAGCTTATAACAAGGCTTTTCCTTAATTTTTTGGAGGAAAAATAATGTTTACCATGCATTATTTGTCATATATTATAATATTTCTCTAGCAAATAAAGGATTGAATTTTAATTATTTTATGACTTAAATTTCCATGAAGAAAACTTTTAACGACTAAAATAGAGCAACACACATACAGTTGGATTCAATTTTATCATTGAATATAAGTTATTATTTTCACCAGTATACAATTGAATATAATTTTTCCAACAAAATATTTAAGGATATCAGTGTGATGTAAGCTTTTCAATTACAGTTGTAACTTAACTCAAGCCTTAACTCATTATTCTAAATTTACGATTACGTTTAAAAACTTATACGATACTCAAAAGTTGAAATACAATTTTTTTTGTTGATTGTTATATTGATATATATTAGGTTGACAACCTAACTGGACATTGCTTCACACGGGAATATATAATCTAAATCGACACTTATATATGTGCTAGTTATATTAATGAACAAAAAATACAACACTTGAGATGTTGTTGTTGTCTTGTACTAACTAGGCTGGCAGTATGGGGTGCGCTGCTCCACTTTTCCAACTGAACCGTTATTTGGTGTGGAGTCCGACTTCCTCAGTACACAAGAGCCCATCCAGCTATCAGGTACGCTGACCATTGGACAGGATGGGCAAACTTGAGGTGTTTACCAAAATATATAAATTTTATGATGTTGAAAAAATAAACTTATATAAACACAAAAATAATTTTAAAATGCCATTACTTCTTAATTTTAGTAAATGTAATTAATATGTTAATAAACAAACAGAACTGTACCAGTTGAAAATCACCTAATAATTCGATTTTTCCTTTATCTAACCTATATTATGCCACATAAATTATTTCTAAAATTATTTTATTTTGCTGTTATTTTTTATATTTAGTTAAAAAATATAAAATATTATTCAAATAATTTAATTAAAAGAAACTATTTAACAAACATAAAAAGGATGCTAATTTTTACTAACATAAGAATTATAATTATTTTAAGTAGAAAATATTCTAAAATTGTGATCGTAATAACCTGATTTTTTCGTACTAACACAATTTAATTATTTATGGTGTATAATTTCACATTTAAACATTTGTCATAGAAAAAATATCTTTCCACCCAAAAATTCCATCAACAACTGCTTCGAAGTAATTATACAGTGATCAAATTGTTATTAGGTTTGTGTTATCTGAAGCTATATCTACACTGGATCATATATATTATTTAATATTATATTCAAAAAAAAAATAGTAGGTGTGTCCTTTTAATTTGTCATACAATCTATATTATATAAACACGCAAAAATGTGTTTGTAAAATTTGATTTTCACAACTTTTTAAATAAGTGCATATTTTTGAAAATTCAGAGAAATATACAAATTTTTTTTTAAAAAAAATAGTTTTTCTTTCTTACATCTATTTTACTGTGATTAAATAAGTGCTCTTTGATATTTTTTCCTTAAATTATTTAACATTCTTTCGCTAAATAATAGTGAAAATCATGAATTAATTACTTTCCAACATTCAATAAGAGAATCAACAACAAAAATTAAATAGATAATATCAAAAATTAAATTAGCAGTTCATTCTTTTTGTCATTATATTATAAAGAAATAAATATGAAATTAATTTCAAAAAGGAAATATGGTTTTCAATCTCTTTGTCATCACATATTAGGTTGGGGAAAAAGAAATCCATTATTTTTATGTGAACTTTATGTAACTTCTTTTGGATTCACTTTGTAAAAAGGTTTAAAACAGCTTTCATGTCGATTTTTAGGTCTTGCGCGTTACGATTGCTGACATGCGGTTCACTTCGATCATTTTTGATATTTTATAGACATTTTCGACGATGCTGTATCCACATGCGAGGTGCATCTCTAATATCAAGTATACCCGAACGGAATCGACGAAACAAAAATTGTACGTAACTGGTTGTTACAGTCTTATATAGGACGATAAACACCTTTCACAATTTTAGCCACCCAGCTATCTTTTTCACCGTTACAAGAGAAAAACGAAAATGTATCGAATTCTCTGTTTGTTGTCTTCCATTTTTAAAACCTTGTACTCGTAACTGAATGAATCAAACAAAAAACCGCAAGAGGATATTTTAGTGTCAAATGTCACCTTTCCAACGAGCATAAATCTGAAATTGTTTGATATATACCTGACGAGATATCGATCGCTACAGACGTCTACCGAAAAAATAATGGATTACTTTTCCCCCCAACCTAATATTAAGAATATTTTAGAATTATAATAGTAATACAAAATACCTCCATCTAAGTACAAGTGGTATTTGTTTCCTAAAAATGAAAGAAATCAAAAAACGGAAATTTATAATACAGCCATAAAATCTCAATAACAATTATTAAAATTGCGATTGAGAGAGGAAATGAGAAGATTGCTGAAATTTTCATTTTTTATGTTGTACCTAAGAATTGAATTTTTCAAAGGTGTCATTTAAATTGTCTCTCCAAGCATTTGAAGATTTGCTTGGTATTTCACAATTCTTATCTTAATTTTTTTACACCTCCGTCCCTTGGGTACATAAAAAACGAAAGCTTTCGCGGATTGGTTTCGCAAAGCAGAAACAATTTACATTTTTTCTGTTAAGTGCCTCCACCCCTGGACACGGGGGTACTTAAGTAGCAAGTCAAGTTTTACGGTTGGCCTACAATGGAAAGAAATTACAGAAAATTGCCCGGTCGGCGAAGGTTGGAGGCCAAACCAATTCAAACATTGATTCTAAATCAGAATCTAACGACAACCGTAACGGCGGAACAAGATTGCTTTTTTGCAGCAATTCAGCTCCACCCCCTCTAAAAACAGCAATGTACCACTCGGTGAGTGCATCGTGTAATTTCACACTGATTCCGCCAGGTGACGCGTTAAAATACATGTTACAGTTCCCTGTTCCATTCAGCGAGGTGTCTTGCAGAAGAAAAAAAAAAAAAATGTACCACTGAATGATTTCGCTCGTCGTAGATTTAATTCCCAGCTTTTCATTTTAAAGCCTGGAAATGACGAGTATATATTACCGTTTGGGACACCTTTACGAGGACCCTTGCTGAGGGGCTTTAATGGATTTTGACGTCATGCGCATTCCTCGTATTTTATTGCCCTACAGAGCATCGCAAATCAGTTTCTAAAGCTAAATTAGAAACAGGCAATTGTTTGTTAAATGTGAACTTTAGTTTTCCAATTTTAAGCTCGGCGTGTTAGTTATATGCGCTATATCTGTATAATATTTAACAACAAATTGCTCCTAATTAGAGATTGAGTTGCTAATTTAATTCAAAGAATATAATTATTATAAATGTAATAATTTTAAAATATAACATCATGTTATTATTGGAAGCTATACTCGTATTTTTGATAACTTTAAATAATTGCTTAAATTATAAGATTGGAAATTTGTATGAAAAGTAAATTTTTGCTGTCTTATCACATTTCTACAAAAACTTAAATTAATTTAAAACTTGGCAAGGAATACTAAGTTTTGTTATTGGTTATTCCATTAGAAAATATTTTTAAAAATTATTTTGTTTATGCTGTTTATGTTATTTGTTTATGCTGTTATACTGTTATGCTTTTATACAAATAATATTATTATTTAAATGTTGTTTTATAAAATATGTTCGAATTATTTACTTTATTAATTTCGTATTTAACTGCTTATTTCTGACATCTAAAAAAGCTAAATACAGCCAACTGTTTCGTATCATGAAACAGTGATCATGTGACAAGGTCGACACCAGAGCAGCAATCTCCCCTTCAATTCACTAGAACAGAGCGTTATTCAACCCTATAAAAATTTCAATTGAAATAGTCCCTTCAGCATAACGACTTTCAGGTGGTCAAGGTATCGAACCTATTGCTCCTGAAAGCAAAAGCGTATTATGATAATCCACAATAATCTGATTGTAGCCAATTACTTCTTAGTTTTCAATTCTGTTATAAAAGATGAACTCTTTTTTTATAACATTTCGTTTTCAAGTCTTCCCATACCAGCTCTCTCCAAGCGATTGTCTTTAGCTGCACCAAGTATCGAATTCAAGTCCTTTCGGACTCAGCATTTTCCTTAGAAAATAAATATTGCACATTTTTAGCTAGAGCTCAAAAATTTATAAATTCAATCAAGAAAGTTAGTAAAAATTTTTCAAATTAAGCAAATTACTTAATTTATCTTAAATTTAGTTACGGATTTTGATACAAACTTAATTTGAAAGCAAAGTTTTTTTTAAAAGAGCCCCCAAAACAACTATTGGTATTGAATTATTTCTGTCAAACATGCCCAAATGTTCGTGTTTAAAATAATTATTTTAAAAATAAATAATTGTGCATTCATTGTACTTTATTTCATAAAATATAATGAATATCATTTATTACAATAAAGTAGGTTTATTTCATATTTTCGAGTTCTATTATAACTGCCTTACTTTTGTGTAATCTTAAAAATGTCCAATAGCATTTTAGTAGCTGATCCAATATTATTTCAATTTTAATTTGCTATTCTAGGTTTACATTTAAAATATGATAGCTAATTCAAGCTAGAATTAGCTCTTAAAAAAATTATAAGCCCTTGAAAAATTCATGGCAGAACTAAGACTCGAGTCCATAAACTACTGAGTTATAGAATTAATCATTAAATCATCAGTATGTTTGATATTGCGATGCATTTTTAGTTGTATATTTCTGTCTATGTAAATATCTAAGCACATCCAATCATGTCCTAATTTTGAGTCTTAGTCAAGTGACGAGGTCGAAACACGAGCTGGTACTCTTCACTCCCGGAAAAAAGACGTTAGATTTCACAGGCTATAAACATGCAGAGAACCAATCGGAAAATTAATTCTGAAAAATGAAATGACGAGGTCGAAACATGAGCTGGTATTCTTCGCTCTTGGAGAAAGGACGTTTTATTTTATAGTCTGTATAACACGCAGAGAACCAACCAGAAAATTACTCTCTGAAAAAATGAAGTGACGAGGTCGAAACGCGAGTTGGTATTCTTCTCTCGTGGAAAAAGGACTTTAGATTTTATAGGCTGTATAACACGCAGAGAACCAACCAGAAAATTACTTCCGAAAAAACCGTCGAAGCATGAGTAGGTATAGACGACATTAGTTGTGACGTCATATCCAGCAATTGTTTCCAAACATTTGCTGTTAAGCGCCATTTATCATTGAAACTGCCATAGACTTCGGTGATAGATTTTTAAATTGATATTCATTATTTAAGGATAACGTGTTTGCGAAAACTTTTAACCTTTTGTTTGCTTAACCTTTGATTCTCGCCAAATTGTAGTCACAGTTAATCACCAAGCTGGGCAAAATCCAATCGTATTCTGGTTGCAACAGAACAATTTATTGTTCTGTGCCAACAAAAATCACCAATAAAATCGATAGCCAAACAAAAATCTCCAAGTTTGTCAAGAAGGCACTCTTAAATACAATATTAAACAAATGTTTACATTTATTTGTTTGGAAACAGTTGTGGATATGACATCACACTAATGTCATCAATTCTTCGTTCCTGGAAAAAGAACGTTAGATTTTATAGGCTGTGTAAAACGCAGAAAACCAACCAGAAAATTACTTCTGAAAAAAATCAAGGGACGAGGTCGAAACACGAGTTGGTATTCTTCTCTTCTGGAGAAAAGACGTTAGATTTTACAGGCTATATAACAGGCAGAGAACAAACCAGAAAATTACTTCTGAAAAAATCGGTTTTAGTACAATAAAGTCAATAATAAATTCCACATGCTTTGATTATACAATGCAATACAAAGCTCTTATATACGTATCTCTTATTAAATCTTATTCCGAAAATATTTTCTTAAATTGGGCTATGAGTAGGAGCTATTATAGTTAAGCGTTTAATATTGTTCGAAATTAGAATCCTCAGATTGTTACTCAAATAGAAGCAACTGTAGTTGAGTGCTTCGAAAAAGAAAATGGAGAACAATTGACTATGGAGGTGTGGCCCGAAATTTCAGCAAATTTCCCACCTTTACCTATTTATCTATTTCAGCAACTGTCAACGGTAGATTATGTAGAAAATTAAAAAATAACCATTTTTTTTTCCTTTTTCTTGTACAAACTAACTGGACACTTTATCCAGGCAATTTTCAGCTAGATGAAACGGGCGTGCCCGAGATTTACTACCTTATAATCAAACAGGAATAATTTAATCCCACACCAGCGCAGAAGACAATTTTGTAACCGTAATCGCAAAGAGCCAGTGTGGGAAATGGTGTTCATTAACCGAACGGGATGTTCCCGTTGAACAAAGCAGTAAAAGTGTTATTGATGAGATAGCAAAACACTTTTGCCAGGAATGAATCTGTTCCTAAAGTAATGAAAATAATTTATGTAATGAGTGGGTTTCGATATTCCAACAAAAGCAAATGAGAAACCTGCTAATTTTAGAAGTGATCTGTAATTCGAAATGAGTTCTTAAAACTTAATTTAAATGCTGTGTTTAAATTATAAAAAAATCAAATTAATAATGAATTTAAAGTAAATAAAGAAAATTGTATACTAAAGGAATACTCTGTAGTATAATTTTATATTTTATCTTGGTATTTCTTGAATTTAATAGTCTTTAACTAAAATATTATAAAGTGCTTTCATATAAATGGAATTTGAACAAGAACGAAAAAGTTAAAAAAAAAAAAAGAATGGAATATTTTAAAAGGTTCGTGAAAAAAAAAGAATCACGTTTGCTATGGGATAAAAAAAATATGATTGAGATATAAATTCATATGCATCTATGCAATTTTTTTTTAAGCTTTAGCAAAAAATTTTGTTGTCAAACCAAAAATTTATTTTAAAAATTTGTATTGGAATAAAGAAACTTGAAGTATGTTTAAGTACTTTTAAATTCATTGATATATATTATTTAATCATTTTGTAATTTGATATATTCTCAGTTTCATAAATTTCGTCAAATGAACAAATTACTTTGTCAAACTAACTAGTATTTAGACAGTGAAATTATCATCAATTCTGGCTTATCAGATAATTATAAACAACTTATAACTGGATAACCAGCATTTTTGTCACAAATAAGGATGAACATTAAGTAGCAATATTATAGAATTTGCATAAGCGCTATGAAAAATGCCAGTGGTGGCCTGTTGGTTAGGGCATCGTTATCGTTACCAAAAGGTTGTAAGTTCAAATCCCGGCTTAGCCGAAGATCTGTCGTGTTCACTAATGGTGATTGGGGCATGTAAAATATGTCAGGTTGCAATGTCCTCCATGTTCACATCCCAAATTAATACCTCTGGGGGTGGTTGGAGCCAGGCTTTGGGTCTTCTCTGGTTTCAATCTCTAAATTGGAAGATTCAGGTGGTGCTGCCATCTATGAGCCAAAGGTCGTACTTCCACCTTCGTATGAGGGTGCTCTATTCAAAAACGAAAGACGCTGTCTCTCTGACGTCATTCGCCTAGTCTCTGACTGGCGGGTTTGGCTTTGCCAAGTGTCATTAGTAAAAGCGACAACAAAAATGCTAGTTAACTGTTAATAATTTTTCTTTCACTTTTTGAGTCTCAAATTAAGCCAATTTGTCATTAATTTAAAAGTTATTGTGTACATGATTGTGTTCTTATTTTTAATTGGTGCAAAATGTCACTAAGTAATCAACGCCAAGGGCGGCTTCTTTAAGATTTTAGATAATGTAATTAAAATTTACGAATCAGATTCTTTTAACTGTCTTTTTCATAAAATTGTACACGTAAAATCTTTGATTAATAAAAATACGAATTTCCAGTATATTTACTAAGCCTCATATTTACTTAAACATAAAATAAATGATATTTGACTAAACATTAAACAGAAAAAATAACAGTACATAAATTTATTAGGTTGTTCGGATAGTAATTTAGTTTTATATGAAAATGAAAAAACGTATAACGAATGAATATTATATGGAATTATATATTGTTAATTCTAGTCCAATACCTTTTACTATCTTTCTGATTGTAGCATGATTTCATACTTATAAAATGGTTGGTTTACTCTAACAAAAAATTAATTCAGGTGGAAAAATAAAATGACTTTCCGAACAACCCAATTCAAAGAGTATATATTAAGAAAATATTTTAAGATATATATAACAGCATATTTTTAAGGGTAAATTTAACATTTTTCAATATATATTGCATTAAATCGCATTGTTTATCTTTTAATTCCTCGATTAATATTTTAAGCTTTGAAAATTCTCCATCTTTTATTTAAATGATATAAGAATTAAAAGGATTGTAACATTCTTATAATCCTTCAGTTCGTAAAAATTTTAACGAATTTATCTATTAGAATCTACATTCTTATTAATTAATTATTGTTTTGTTTGTCAAAATTTGGTTTGCATCCAATACTAAATTTTATCAAGAAAGGCATAAACTATCGACAGATGTATAGCAGTAATTTTCCAAAAGGATCCGAATTTTTTATAAATATAAGCTTTTTCAAATATAGTAAACTTATTATCTATATATACATTGTTTAGGCCTTATATGGATTCAGTAATACTTGTATCATAGGTAATCTAATCGAATGAAATTGAGGGAATTTTATAAATACTTATTATAACAAAATAAGTGAATGATCATTGCTCTGGTTAAAAATAAGAATTGTAAAAATTATTTTAAAAATTTATTTTCGGGAATATTGATTATTAACTCCAATCAATTGAAAATTGCAGCCTGTACCATCAGCATCCCTTATTCTATATTCTACAAAGCATCATTTAAAAATTTGTTGAAATATGAGTTATTTCGGATACGCGTTTTATTGAAATTTGAGTAATTTGAGATACGGCACTTGTTAAAGTATAAATTAATTAGGATATACCAACTAATTTAAATTTAAATGTGATAGATGAAACATTTTTAGAATGCTGAAATCTGTCTATCGTTCTTCATTTTTAACCTGATTTACTCAATGACAGTGTTAATTCATTAACAATCTGCTTATAATATGAAATAATGATAATTTTTTCATATCTTTTAAATAGTTAAGTTTATTTATATTTAGGTGATAAAGATATTTCTTATTTATAGAAATCCAATGTCTCTCATAAGCCCAATTTAATAAATAATACCCTTTCGACATTTCCATAGAAAATAACATATAATAAGTATAATGTTTTTCTATATGTGTTCCAAAGAAATATAATCAAAGAATGAAATTAGGAGAGCTTTAAAAAAAGAAAATATGAATTATTTCTATAATTCGAAATCTCTTCATAAAAAAATTTCTACAAAAGTATTTCATAGAAAAGCGATATCTATTTACGTAGTTAGAGATATTTAAAATAGCTATATATGAAAAATATTTAACATACTACTAAATACTTTTCAACACTGTATTTTTTATAATAGCTATTATAAACAAGTATTATCTTTAGATTTAAAAAATACAAATATAATTTTAGATGCGAAAATATCCCCAAACTTATACAAATTCTTTTGCTTAGAAAAACTTAATAATTCAAAATTCATTATGATAATGAATGGTTAACAAATATAAATTGTGAATATAAAGTAGTTCACAATTCAAAATTTTTTATTGAAATGTAGTACACGACAATAATTAAGCCAGACACATGCTTTATCAAAGATTAGTGAAATTTACAATGCAACTTTTCTTAAAATCACTACTACTATACCATGCAAATTGTAGTATGCTTAGATTTAAAAAATAATTCATTTATTCATTAGTTAACTTTATCAGTAACTATATTAGTTAGCTAGGAAATCATTATTTGTAATAAAACATATTTACCCTTGAATATTGGATTTTCTTTTTGAGCTTGATTATTACAAAGCAAGCAAAGTCTGTTTGATAAAAAATATTAGGAAAAAGAAGCCATTTCATTCAACTAGAGTTTATTTATGTTTATATTAAATTTTGATATGTATAATTACACAAAAATTTTCTTAGCCGAGAAATTTAAAAACTAAGAAATGGACTCTGTTTATCAAGACACCATATTATTATTTAATAAAATAAAAAAATATGACTGCTGGCCTGGTTAAAATTAGTTTCATAACTAGTTCGTTAAAATGTTTTTCTTTATTTTTAAAAATTTAATTGCGATTGGCAAAAATCCAACTACTCAAGTGATATATTTCAGTCACAAAATAAAATAATGTCAAAATATTTGAACTTTCTAATTATGTGTTTATTTATTTTTCATTCCTCATTATATCAAGTAAGACAAAATAAAAAATAATTTCTTAGAAAAATATAGAAATATAAATGAGGCTATTATAATTATTATCAAATTTCGAACAGATGAAGTATCATAGGGATCTGTATATATATGTAAATTAAGTATGGCGAAATAAATTTACGCCAAGCTCCTTCGCCAAATTTTCAATTAGGCTTCTAACTTCATTTTTTTTTTTTTTTTTTTTTTTTTTTTGAAAAGGAACTACCGGGAATATGTTAAATTATATATTATTGTTGATTTTAGAGATTGATTATTTTTTTCATTAAGCTATTATATGCAATATTTGTTTGTGTTTAGATTTATTTTTATAATTTTTGAAATATAATTTCATCGAATCCTATTACACATTTATTTAATCATATTTATTTTTTATACTTAATCAGATTACACATTGCAAGACGAAGTGAATAAGCAATAAAACAGATTAGATGAAATTATATATCTAGTTTGCACACACATCAATATTTATTCATTCTTTGAAAATTGATAATACCTCAACCAGTCTGATTCGCGCATGCGCTCATTTTAGAAGTTAGCCAAGTTGCAATGCAATGCTTGTTTGGATTCGAATGTGTAGAATTCTATGTTTTACTTAATCATATTATTTAATGAAATGATAAGTGATACTGTAAGTAATTAGGTATCAGATTTACATCATTGTTTGCTAATACTTTGAAAACAGAAAATATTTCAACTTGTCTGATTCGTGCATGCGGTCATTTTAGAACTTGGCCACATTGCAATGCGATATTTGTTTGGATTCGGATGCGTGGAATTCTATGTCTTATTTAATCATATTATTTAATGAATAATGAAATGATGAGTGATACTGTAAAAAATTAAGTATCAGATTTACATCATTGTTTGCTGATACTTTAAAAACAGATAATATCTCAATTTGTTTAATTTGCGCATGTGTTTATTTTAGAACTTCCACGTTGCAGTGTGATGGCTGTTTGAATTTGAATATGGGGAATTACATATTTCATTTCTATGTTTTATTTAATCATATTATTTATTGAATTATGAAATGCTTACAAGGTTAACCATACTGTAAGAAATTAAGCATCAGGTTTACATCATTGTTTGCTCGTATTTTGAAAACAGATAGTGCCTTAACCTGTCTGATTTGCGCATGCGTTTATTTTAGAACATAGCTAGTTACAACGTGACATCAGTTCGGGTTCAGACGTGTTTTAGAACTTCCACATTGCAACGTGATGGCTATTTGAATTCGAATGTGGGAAATTATGTCTTTCATTTCTATTTGAATCATATTATTTATTGAATTATGAAATGCTTACAAGATTAACCATACTGTAAGAAATTAAGCATTAGGTTTACATTATTGTTTACTCGCATTTAGGAAACAGATAATACCTTAACCTGTCTGATTTGCGCATGCGTTTATTTTAGAACGTAGCTAGTTACAACGTGACATCAGTTCGGGTTCAAACGTGGTTAACTCTATATTCCCTGCTTCTTCTTTACTTAATCATACTACATAATGAAATGAACTAAACAAGATGGAACAATGTATCAAGTTTACGTCAATGTCTGCGGCTGGTTTAAAAACAAATAACACCTCAACCTGCTTGATGCCTCTATTTTAAAGTTCAGCCACATGACTTCGTGACGTCAGCTCAGATTCAGCTGTAGTGAGTTCCGTACACCACCTTCAATATTAGCACGACTGCTAAATTACACCGACGTAATCACCGCATCATTTTAAGCGTCGAAAAGCATCCCAGCCAATTGCGATCATCATTAAATTCATCCAACAAAACCTGTGTTTAAAAACGAAAAATTCCTTTCCCGATAAAATAAAAACTAAATGATGCCTGGTGGGTGTACAAAAAGATTTCCCGCCATTCTCTATCCTTATAAAGGCTTAGTCCCCTATTATTAACAACCACTGATGGCAATACAGCAGGTGCTTTTTGGTAAAGAAACATTTACGAAAATGATGCGGACGTTTTGCTAGCTTATACGTAAATTTCGATGGTTTTTCTAAATAAATATAGGTTTTGGCAGTTTCGCTTTATTCTTTTGGGTAATTTTTTCACCGCCCAGTGAATTTCAAGCTCACAACCATCAATTTCATTTCAATCAGTATCCAATTTTTTCCTTCATGCTTCTTTTTTTATTTTTATTGCTTCAGGTATGTTGTTCTGATTTAAGGTGGTGTACCGTAAATACAATGTTGGGCGTTCACCAATTGGTCTGTTTTTTGTTCTATTATTTCATTCTTTACTTTTTTCTCTGTCTAATCCGACAATATTTCGAATACCAAAGTTATGGAAAAATAAAAAAAAAAAAGACGGACGGACGGATGGAAACTTTATTAAGATTGAAATCAGGTGTGGGAAACTTCATCTCTTCTATTATGTGGTTGGATTTTCAACACATCCGGGATGTGATGATAATCCCTTTGTGTTGTTAAGCGATGTAACGAGGTGAAAATAAATTATGGTGGCAATTTTTTAAAATTTATTTCAGGTATTTTCCACCCATTTATTCCATAACGTTCATATAATAAATCTCAAATATTTTCTTTTTCAGTATTTATGATTAAAATTTCCTAAAAAAATATTTTTTAATTCTGCTTATTAATTTACCTTAAATGCACTACCCTCGTATATTTCTGTTCTTTTATTAATTCTAAAAATTAATATAAAATTGAAATTGAACGCCGCTTTTTTAAAGAAAACTACAAGACTACTGACGACGTATTTTTCTTAAAAATTGCTAACTCCATGTCAAAGAAGTTATATAAAATTTTTAATTGAATTTTTTTTGAAAAATTTAATTTTTTATATTCTGCAAGAAAACAATCTGTTTTACTTTGAGAAATATGACTAATTTTATGATAAAATTGAACAGAACTCTAAAAATTCTAGAGTTAAAAATTCTTAATTACTTAAGAATTAAAAATTCTAAATGATTTTTAAGAAGTGAATATCACTTGAATATACATAATCTCTCACAATATTCTATCTGCTTATATATATTTTTTATTGATAAGTTAATTTGCAACTGCTAAATACAACATTTTAAAATTTCGTATTAAATTTTCAAAATTAAAAAACTATTTATCTTAATTTATGTTGTTTCAGACTAAATCACTCTCATTTAGATATTATATATTTAATGATTTCGATTAAAATACAGACTTTTAAAAGTACGCTCCAATGTATAGGGACTCATAACCTAGAAAAAAACGACTTTATACTCATATTGAAAAATTAGAATATCAAAATTTGAATCATATATTATCGTGCAGGTATTTCTTAGTGATCAAAGAAATCCAATTTTTAGTATTTATCATTAAAATAATTGCTAAGAAAGTTCTTTATAAATATTAAAAGTTTACTAAACTAAGTCTTTCAAAGCTAATACACACACATGTATATATAATTATATAGAACGAAAAAATAGCCACAGATCATTTTAAAATAATTTTCTCTAATTATGTGTTAACTTCATTTAATCTTAAAGATTTAATTTA
Organism: Latrodectus geometricus; assembly: GCA_026290005.1. Taxonomy (NCBI): domain Eukaryota; kingdom Metazoa; phylum Arthropoda; class Arachnida; order Araneae; family Theridiidae; genus Latrodectus; species Latrodectus geometricus. The sequence goes on along the minus strand of JAPDSC010029359.1, from coordinate 20,085 downwards.
AGCTTTGCTGTTTTAAAATTAACATTATTTTCTTTAACCCTCCTTTTTTTCCTATTTATTTTTAATAGAAAAAGAGAACAAAAGTATTATTAAAATTAAAACTTTGGTTAACTGTAAAGGGAACTATTAAAGTAATCAAAAGTATATTTTAAGCCGAAAATTCTTTGGACCACCTTAGTCTTGCATCATAGGTTTCCTGGGTACGCAATGAGGGCAACCAGCTCAGATTTACTGTACGGTCGCTCTTGGCGCGATTTAACAAAGTTGGTGATAAATAACATTTTCTGGCAACGCAACCAATTCTGACCAATTACAGATGACGAATTTTGACCAATGAAAAATGGGGTATACTGACAAAATGGGAACCGACCCATGAAAAATGGAATATTCTGTTTATTTACAGACCTCGCTTGTGCGAGGTTGGCGATTTTTTAAAAATTCGCCAAGAGCGACCGCTCAGTAAATTTTATCGAAGTGCCTTATGGATAAAATATTTATGTTCTGCAACAGACACAGTTTGACCCTAAAAGAAAAAAAAATTTTTTTTTACTTCAAAATAACCCAGTATTCCACTCTTTTTCTATTACTGAACAAATAAAATACACATGTAGAAACTTAAAAAGTAACTCCGTCGAAATTCTAGAGCAGGGATTCTCAATCACTATGCCACGGCAATTTGGTATGCCCCCAAATTTTAAAAATGTATCTAGTAAAAAAAATTTTCTTTGTTGCGAATAAACTTTCTTTAAATTAAAATAAAATACATTGTAAGAAAACACTTGTTTTTTAAAGTTAAAACCTATTTTTTACAAATATAAACTGTTAATATTTTCGATAACACTGATCTGTCATAAAGTGAAATATTTTTCCCACGTGAAAAAATTTCAAGCGTGAAATAACTTTGAATAAAGAATGGCTGAGATTTACTGTACAGTCACTAATGGTACAATTTTTCCATATTTGGCGATAAATAACATTTTCTGACAACCCAACCCATTCCGATCAATCACGATGAGGGATTCTGACCAATTCCAGTCACGCTTGTGCAAAATGGCGAGATTTTTGGCGATTTTTTGAAAAAGTCGCAAGAGTGAGCGTATAGTAAATATCAGCCTTAAAATATTATTACAATTTTTTACATCTTATTTGTGTGAATTCAGGCTTTCACTATTAACCAAAATAAGAATTAAAAACAGATCGAGATTTAAATGCAGAACATAATATGAGATTAGAAATTGTGTCATGTTTACCATGTGTGTCATGTTTACGATCAAATATAAATGAAATTATCATCAAAAAAACAAATTTCTTTTTAAAAATATTCTTATTATTACCTCGTAATTAATCCCATAATAAATGCACTGTTATTTTTGTAGTAAATATTATATTATTATTTTATTTTACATACAAAATTACTATCATAAACTATTTTATGCAATGTATCATTGGTAAGAAAACAATTTTTAAACTTTCTTTCTTTGTGACGCCAAATTTTGAAATCTTTTAACGGTTTCGATGCATTTCGAGACAAAAATAAAAAGTTGAGCACAACTGCTCTAGAGAAACGCATTTTAATTTCTTTTTATTGATTTTATCTTGAAGAACCACGAAAGAAAAAGAAATTAATGTTTATTTTTCTCGGTAAGGAATATGTTTTAAATTTTTAAGAAATATAATATAAATTTTGCATCTCCTTATGCAAATGTTCTAAAAATTTACAGTTTATAATTTAAAAACTACTTCCCAGAATTTGAAAAATGCTCTTAAATTTTTACTAAGTGCTATTATTGTTGGTCTATTGCGTAAAAAATTTCTATTTAATATTGAATTAATAAGCTAAACTCAGTGACACGACAGCCTTTATGGGAACAAGGCTTACAAAGATTTATATCTATTTTCTTGACCTAGGGCCCTGGAGTGCAAAGCATACGTCAGCTTAATGCAATACCCCAACTGTTTAGTTCCCAAGAATGACTGGTACTCTCTCATTTTTATTAACCCATTAAGGCTGAAACGACCTTAATTAACCCGTGTATCGAACCCCAGACCTGTTCTGTGGAAGCGTGGAATTATACTACTAAGACACCTGAGTTCATTGTATGGTATGTATTTGTTTATCATGTATCGATTATTTACCATGATTCCTTGTATGGATTGTTTATCGTTATATTAATTATGGAAAACAATGTTTTTATCTTTAAATTTGTTTCATTTTGTTGAAAAAGCATAGATTTTCACCTAATTGAATTAAACAGTGATTGGAAAATTATCCTAAAATGGTTCTCTTTCGATGGTTAATTCAACTGCCCAGAAGTAGCAAATTGTGAAATCTATGTTTGCAACAGCCACCCAACCTGTCTAGTGGTTAGCGTAACTGACTACGGATGGGGAGGACTTGGGTTCGCATCCTGGATCGGGCATGGATGTACTTTCTCTTTCTCTCTCTGTGTTTCTTGTCCTTTCCTCAGATGATGGATGAATGTGGCCCGCCCTATAAACGGGTTTGTGGTGGTGTGGCGTGGGCAATACTACTCGTACCTCCGTGACTTGGTTCACAAGTGCCCCCCAGGTAACGATAAAATGAGTAGCAGTTTCGGGCCTTGTTGCGGCAAATGGGCTAATGTACTTACTAGCACAAGGGTGCCCACTATTAGAAATAAAAAAAAAACTTTTTTAACATCATTAATGTTTTGTTTCCCCAGTACATGATTCTGTATTTAAACATCAAAAGAATGAAAAAAGCATAAAAATGAATCAATATTCAAATTACATCCATATGTATTTTTAGAATACACTCCAAGTCTAGAAAGACATTTATATAAATACAAATATAAGTAGCAATCATTTTATAAACTCTCAAATTCTGTATAAATTAAAAAAACAGTACTTCATTTTAAGAGTTATGGCCTTAAGTAAATTAAACATTCTAATAATCTAGTAATTATGGATCTAAAATAAATAAACAAATTCAAAATAACTGAGATTTATGTAAATAATATTTCAAATTAGATTCTTTTAACGATGACAGATCTTTTCCATTCTAAGAAATCTAATTAATCGACATTGATACGTCCGACATTTTAGACAGAACATAAATAAAAAAAGATTGGATTCAAGAACTTTGTATATAATTATAAAACATTGTAATCAGTAAATCAGATAATTTGATTTTTCAAAGCGTTTTCAAAATTGTTTGCTAACTCGGCAAGTTTCGATAGAACATAAAATTTAGTTATTTTTTTTATTGTGATGAGATTAATATTCCAATAAAAAAAATTTACTTATCTTGATCCAATAAGTTTTTTCTTCACATTGTAAATCCATCATGACATAATTAATTACTATATTGAAACTGCTATTGATATCAATAAATCCATCTTCCCATTAATTATTTAGCAATAGTTATAACGTAAGTTCACTTTGAAGTAAAGAGTGTTTTTGTAACTTGATACTTTAATAACTTTTTCTGTAATTTCTTTGTCACTTCATTTATTAAAACGTTTTTCTAAACATACTAAACATATAATATATCAAAATTATGTTTAGATTTTAATATCAGATAAAAAAACTAAAAGAATACTTAGTTATAAATCTTTTTAAAGTTGAGTTGTTTATAAATAAAAATAAATCGTTTTGAAACATTGCTCTTTACACCAGTTCCTATTTTTTCAATAGCGTGTTTTTTTCTGTGAATTGTATTTAAGCAGTGTGATGGTTTTTGTAATGATTTTAAATAAATTTAAAACATGTGGTTTTTCGAAGCGATACATATTACTATATCACACTAGCGAGCTAAGGTCTGGCAGATTTTGTGAGCCATAGCTTCTAAAGAAAAACGTGTATCTAGCTTTCGGAAAAAAATTGGGATTTGGAAAAATAACTCTATTTTCTCTAAGTAATGATATTTACTATTTAATAACGATATTGGAAAAATAATGGTATTTACTATTTTTATTACTATTTACTGTGTTCAAAACGTTAGTTTACTCCACGAAATAAGGCTTTACAATGTAAAGCTAAAAATAAGTCGAATAATATGTGGACAATGAAAACTCATTTGCACTTACGAGAATATTAAATACTGAAGTCCAATCGACGACGTATTTGAAAAAGCGAAAATATGTTCGCTACATTGGCAAAGCACAGAAATAACCATTATTTTTCAAAATATATTACTCTTAGGAAGAATGGGGATCCAATGCCATTTCTTTTTATTTCCCAGGGGTTATGATAGAATAACAATTTAAAAAAGAGAAAAATAACCAGATGCCTAAATTCTTAATGAGAGTATAGTTCCAAAATGCTGTTACATAGTTTGAATTAATTGAACCATGGCTTTTACATAGTTTGAATCAAATGATCTCTAATTACAGTTTGAATTAATTACCAACATTTTAATTGAAATTTCAAAATGAAACGTAATCCGTTTCAAATTAGATAGATATTAATATCTTGATGAAAGTTTCAAGCTCTTTTTAGTTCAATCCCCCCCCCAAAAAAAAAAATTAGTCGGCAAATAGAATAATGATTCTATATATAGATTTTTAGATGTTGTGACTTTTATCAGAGCTATGTATTTTATCTAAAATTTAATGGATGAATTTTAAAATACACGTTGCTTCTCTGGACGATCTGAAAATTCTTATGGTACTTACGGTTTTTCTCCGGTTATATATATATATATATATATAT
>JAPDSC010029347.1:0-56569 GCA_026290005.1 Latrodectus geometricus | reverse complement strand
TATATATATATATATATATATATATATATATATATATATATATATGCTTCCTTAATTAATCTTCATTCCATTCATAGATAATATTTATCTTTATTGAATAGTTATTGTAAATATAAAAAATTAATCTCCATAACCCTAAAAAAATTTTAAAAATTGAAATTTAGTATGATTATTTTTCTAATCATGATTTATAACAAAATTGTTTTATATAGCTGAATAACTTTATGAACTCCAAGAAAAATTTTCTTTGTTTATTTGGATTTTATAAAATGATGTTCATAAAGGTTTTTTTTTATAAAGGCAAAATATATTATGAAATTAAATATTTTAATATTAATTAAATTTAATGTTAAATTTAATATTCAGCCTTTTTAATATTAATAAATTTAATATTATTAAATAAGCATTTAAATTTATTAATACTAATAAAAAAATGATGAATTTGCATATATAAATTTTAAAATGATATATTTATGCAGTTCTAATGAAATAAAAAATACTTTTTGCATGTATTTACTTGTTTTTATATGTGATTATGCAGAGTTGAATTGAAATATTTTCGAATTATCATTTTGAAACTTTTTTTTGGTTGATGGAATATTTTACTTTAACTTTTAACATATTCAAGAATAATAATATTAGAACTGAAACTCTGAATTTAGTATTTATCTCTATTAATATTACAAATAAAGTTTTACCTAAATCGTAGACTGGAATTTTATAAAATACACTGAATTATTAATATGTGTTTGGAATTATCACATATTTATTATATTATTTCACATCTTTCAATAAATAAATAAATAAATTATTTGTTTTAAGTTGGAATTTTCAAAGATCAAATATAAACTTTATAAAGAAGCTCCCGAAATATTATTAAATTAAGGCTTTATTTTGTTTCTAATTCTTAGATTTATTGAAATTATGTTGGATTTTCTTTTAATTTATTAAAATTTTACAAAAACATAAATGTACTGTAATATTTCCAGTATGTAAAAGTTTTTTTACATCAGCACTTTCACTGCGTTTTAGGTGATCCGTCACACATACACAAGTTTAAATTAACCACATTCCTCAGAATATTACTCTAAGGTTTAAATTGTTTTCCTTAACCACTGCTTACTATCCCATGATCGATCATTATAATTCGAAAAAAGCAAACGCTTACATATAAAAAGTAAATAAATTATCTTTTATACTACCAACTAGAAAATCAATTGATCCTACTTGACAAAATTTAAATTAATTAATAAATCGATTTAAATAGTCTCTAAAACTATAGAGATTATTTATGCTTTTGTAATGATACTTTAACTTTCAGGATATAAAATTAACTTCGTTTATGCCCATATTTGCTGGTAATTATTTTGTATCTGTGTATATTTTTAATATACTGAAATTTTAACGTGAAATAAAGATACACATTGCAGTAATCCTAAATTTAAATGGATTAATTTACTTAGAAAATACGAAATCTATTATTTCAATTGTCCTGATTATATTTTGTAAATATTTGCTATTTTAAGTGATTATTACAACGAAAGAATTCACATATTGAGGATGAAAAGTTTTCCATGACATTTAATTCTAAGTTCGGATTTTGCCAGATTTTTCATCTGAAGGAAAATTTACAACAAGCAAGGAGTTATTACTGAATAAGATAAATAATAATTATCAAGTTTATTTAAATAATTGAATTGAAAATATTTCAGTATTTAATTTAAATTTTAATAAGACACACATTCTAATATAAATGAATATATTTCAGCATTATTATTAATTACTATATAAAATTCATATTTATAGTAATTAGCAAATTTAATATTACTCATTTTTTTTAGGAGAAAATGGCCTGAGAAATATGTATTGGAATACCATTCAGATAACAAAATTAAAACAAAAAAGCTGAAACTTCATAGTTATCATCAAACTAACTGTCACAAAAATAATGATTAGAAAACAAATCAATGTGTACCGTGTATGCATGTGACAGCTTAATTACTATAGCAGAAAAATAGAGTATTATTTACTAAAAGACGAACGTTATCTAGGCTGAAAATTGTTATTCCATGTCTAAACATCATTCCATTTTTTCACTTTTTGCTTAGTTTTCAACCTAACAGTTATTTATCTCATGTACCAAATTTCTATGCAGATTTAAAAAAAATTCTGAGGAGATATTTAAAATTGCTTAAATTTTTCTTCTAGTGCAATATGTTTGTATTAAAGTTTAATATGTTCTAGTTCATTTTTAAAAAATTAATGTCCAATTGTTAAACTCTGCGTTGCAACATTAGTTTTTAAACTATAAAATTAAAAAAATTTTTAATAAACAAAACATTTAATAACATTTGTATATTGTGAACATATGCCTAAATTTAAATGCTTCAAAATTTTATATATAGAGCAGTTTTGAGAGATATTTTGATATTTCTAAATATATATTTTTTTAAAAATTGTCAAAGTTCATAAATTGAATAAAGAACAAATGATGATCACACGGAAAGGTGTCATTAGAATAAATTATACAATTTAATGAAGTGCCGATTTTAAAATTTTTAGACGTTTAAAAACTGCTTTCATACAATCTAATCAAATAGTGTTAATAAATATGAATCAAGTACACAAGATGTTCAAGTACAAATTCCAGGAATATTTGTCCATCAGCAAAGCAGTCCCTAAGTTTTCTGAGTACATATTAGCAGAGCTTAAAACTTCCTTTGTTTGGAAAATTTGAAGTTTATTTTAAATGAAAGAAAAAGAAAACAAAAAAAAGTATATTACCTTTGTACTTTATTAATATTAAAAATATTAATAAACTGTAAAGGTAATAGAAAATAAAATATAAAAAGTTACTCTCGCTAAAAAATGTTTCTGAAATGTTTACTTTTCTATGCAAAATATTAAGTAATGTTTTTTTAAAAAAATATTCTGGATAAGCAATTTATATCTTTTTTTTTATCTTGGATTTAAATTGTCTTAATTTTACTCAAGTATTTCAGATTTCTTTTTTAAGTCTGGTAACAATAAAAAATAATAAAGAAACTAACAAACGTTTGAAAAAATGCATAAATAAACAATTTTCAAAAATTATTTTAAACAAAATTATTGTTGTAAATTTCATTCTTTCTGTTCTTTATAATAAGATTTGAAACCAATAAAATTGTAAAAATACTAGTTCAAAAATTGGTAATATATCAGCAAAATTTAAGTTTTTTTAATAAATTATTTAATATTTAATAACAACCACTATGATACAAATGTTTAGAGAAAAATATTCTCAACTATTGCAATATGATGATCGTTAATTATTAAATACTGATACAAATTTCCATAAGATTTTATTATAAAAATAAGTATAAAGAAAATATGAGAGATATAATAAAATTTAATAAGCTTTTATATCGCTAACTGAAGAATATCTACTCCTTTTAAATGTCTTTTCATTTATTAAATAATAAACTTTTTAATTACCTGAAATATTATCAGCTACAAAAGAATTCCGATTGTAATAAATATATTTACTGGTAATATATAAGTTTATTTAATTAAAATTTACTTATACACATTATAATTTGTAAGGCAATCAAATGTTTAAAATAAATATTTTTAAAGATAAAAAGCGTTTATTGATAACTTGAAAGAAAAATCACTAATTTATAACAATTCAATATAAAATATTTTCGAATACAGTATAAAATATTTTCGACTTATTTTATGTTGAAATTTAATGAAAAACAACACGAAAGCGGTTTAGTTATTTATTTTCAACCTTTAAACATAAAACAATTTCCCCGTGAATCTTTTTCTTCTCGAATTCTATATAAATTCTCGAGACTTACACACACGCGCTTCTTACTTTCAAAATCTTTTCCAGATTCCATAAAAAAGATTCAGAAAAGAGAAGAAAGTGATAAAAAGACGACAGAAAAAATTGAAACAAAGAGGATTTTCCAGGAGACCCAAAGGTTCTTTTAGAAAAGATCAAACCGTTTCCTTGTTTTTGGACTTAGCAATGATTCTGAAAAACGATACTTGCAGCTATATGACATGCATTTTCTCTATATTTATTATCTCCTAGCTTAAAACATCTTTATTTTGAAGGAGAAAAAAGATTTGTATGCTTATACATTAGGAAAGATGTCGCCGGCACCAGAAAAAGCTAGATCGTTATCCTGATTTCAAGTGATACATCGCTGATGTTGCTGTGAAATACAAAAAGTACAATATCTTTCTTTCGTTTTATATTTACTCTTTTATATATATTACTTAATACATGATATAATTGATTTCTAAAGTAAGTAAATGTAGTCAAATATTTCTTCGGAATCATTTTCATTAAATAACGATTTTCATTAAAGTGTATCTACTGGATTCAATGTTCATAAGATTAACGAAAGGTGATTTTATATTCGACAAGGGAAAAAAGTGTGAGAGGATTTTAAATTATTTATTTTAAAAGCAGATAAAATAATTTGGTGAAAATGTGCTTTGACTCTCCTGCTTGGCGCGTTTTCAAAAACACCGATGCCATGGCGAAAATTCTACCGCTATTTCTATGTAAAATTTAATTGGCGACCAATGAAAAGGCTAAAACAAAAGAGTAATTAATGAGCGCGCGCTTAAAAGCGCTTCAAATTCGCGAGTAGGTGAAGAAGGGGACCTAAACCGCAACTTAACCAATAATTTAATGTAAATTTTAATGTTTTGGCTTAATTAGAAATTTTTTTGATAGCTGGGAAAACAGAACTTGAAAAAAATATTATCTGTTCTGTACAAAGTATATAAATAATGAACCATCAGTGTTGAAGTGTGAGAAATACCAAATATTAAAAATCTGTGATTGGTACTTGTGAGATAAAAATATTTATGTTTATCATTCAAGAATTTCGTTTCACGTTTTTTTTCATGGTTTATCACCCAATAAAATTCTTCTTGCTCTAGAATATTTTTAGTTTCATAAATTGTGTTTTGATTTTAGGAAACGATCATTTTGAGAGAAAGCTGATGTATAATCATTTCACTAGACTATTTAAAAACATAAAAGAACATTCTATAAAGTGAGACAAACCAACCCTTATTAACAATCAAATAATAAATTTATTTACAGGACAAAATATTCTACATATTAATGAGAGAGAAAGAGTCTTTTTCTAGAGCTCTTGTAACCACAACAGCTATTTTCCATCTAAGAAACTTATTTTTTATTTTACATTTTTCTTCTTTCACACCGCAAAAAAACTGGCAACCATAAGGCGCCATACCTCTACCTCCCAATAAAAGGAGCATAAGTAAAAGGTAGTGAATAACTACAAAAAAGGAGTAAACAATTTGTACACTGAATAATTGGCAAAGTTATTCAGCTGATTATAATTTTAAGAGTGATGATAAATAACTAATCATTTTCATACTAGTGAGTAAACCTCTCAAAAATCGTTTTTATCAGTAGATTGGTGATTATTCTTTGGCTATATTATTTATCTGTATGATATTTTTTTAAAACTTGAGAGATATTATTGTCTTTTACCTAAATTTTATTATTCTTAAAATATATTAATTATTTTTATTTTACTAATAATTACAATTCTTTCCAAATCACTACTGAATATGGTATAAATAATTCATTAACCATCTGAATTCCTTTTTATTTGCGCGACACTGACTAAATAAGGAAAAATCAGAAGAAATGACATTATAGGAATTATTAATTACAAACCATCAGTTTCAGTGTAATGACAGTCAAGACATAAGTCATGAATGAGATTACTTTTCAGTTTAAAAATTATAGAGCAATATACATTATGAAAAAAATTTGTCAAAATATTATGTTTTATATACAGAGAACTGTGTAGAAAATATAAAGTATGACAACTTTATATGGGTGTAAGTATATATAGATATTAAATAAGAATAAATTTTATAGTAGATTGTTGTAAATAGAGAAAATTTTATTCAGCGAATAGCTTGGATTTTAAGTATTAAAAACTGATGGAGGGAACTGACGTTGACACGAATTGCACAAAGCAATACATAAGTTTTCAAACGAGGTTAAACTCAAGAGGCATTGTTGATCAAAGGATTCATACACAAGCTGCTGATGATTAAAGGGCTATTCAATAAATATGCCTATAATATTTAAATATTTATTTCAATCTTTTAGTTAATCAAAGTTTCTATTTCTAAGGCATTAAAATAAATCAAGATAATTCCTATATTAGTATATTACATGCAATTCCAACTAAGATATCAACTATCATCAAAATGAAAAGTTACTTTTTTATTAGTGGGGTAAAGCCGATCTGTACAATTATATTTCTAGATAAATATTCATCGATAATTAATTCATTTTAAAGGGTTTTTAAAATTTTTTTTAAAAAATCTAAATGTACATTAATTTTGATGAAGTCACATGTAATTGGCATTATGGAAACATCGCTGATATCAAAGAAATATGACTAAGCAGTGAGAGGATATGGAGATATATTTTAAGTCAGAAATATTAATTTAAAATAATTTATAGATACATCTAATAAGTATTTATGCCTTTGTTTCATTATTGATACTAACGCAAAAAATAATGTTTATTTTCATGGTTATTTTTATATTAGAGATTATCTTTCACTTTACAATCAGGTATTACAAAGTACAATATTCTAAGAAAAAATATGAATGTTAAATTAGGCTATACACTTCTTCTGATCATATCTAAATATTATATTTAGATGTTTCTGAAGATTTCAGCCAAAGTGTCTGAAAATATGTGAAAGGCAATTGTTGATTTTCCATTGAATATTTTACAAGTTTTTAGGTGACGAAAGCAATCTTTGCACATGGGATTAAAGTTCTTCCTGGTAGGTGTAATAATCAGAATAAAAAGTACATTTTTAAAATATCTGTGAAATTTTTCAGAAGGAGATATCTTACATGCTTATAACTAAAAGGTATGGAATAAAAGATTTTGCTGTGAAAAGTAATAGAATAAAATGCTTTTAATGATTTTAAGATCCCCGCTAAGTTGAAAGTAAAATAATTTGTATAAATGTAATTTGTGAAAATTGCCATAAGGGTATTATCACCGAAAAAAAAAAAAAGAAAAAAATACTAATAAATATTAGACCTTTGGATACTTTTGGTACCACGAAACTCATTTGTTTTCCTGACATTTTTGAATATTCCGTCATGACATTTTTTTCCTGTAATAATATTTTTATATTCTTAAAAATCAAGATTGATATAACTATAATTATCTTGGAAACAATTTAGGCAATTTCTCTTCGGTAAATTTTTTAGAATTTCAGCTTTTTTTCTTCAAATTCGGCAAAATGGATAAGCATAATTTATATTTCGTATTGCTTTCCGAAGTGTTTTCTTTACGTATCTCGTTTTTAATTTTACCCATAGAACATTTTGTTATTTGCATTTGAAAAAAACTGATTTTAACAAAAATTTAAAAGCTTATAATGGATATATAATAACCTTGATTTGATTTAAATCAAGAGGTTATTAAAAATTTTTATTCAATTATTGTATAGAATAATTAAGTTTTATCAGTAGTTTTTATTATGTTTAAAAAAGTTTCAATAATAAATATGCTTATTTTCCTAGAATTTTTTGTCTAATTATTTTAGTAGATGAAATAAATGAAAATTACAAAAAAATTCCTTGTAAAATAATAACAAACATGATCATGAGAAATTAAATAACTAAAATTAATATGTATAGTAAGTATGAAGAATAATGTGTTCTTAAGGATAATCGAGTAACTAAACAAAAAAAAGGTGGATTTGAAATTAATTTTAATTTTAACCATGAAATCTATAAGTTTTTAAGTTAAGATTATATATAAATTTTTTTTAAAAGTCAAGTACGCAAGAATGTTGTAGAATTAAAAAGACTTCTTCAATATGCTTTGAAAAGTAATGACATAATCTTTGTGATCATATATTTATATTTCTGGTAAAAATTATAGACAATTAATTAATCTTAATAAATGAATATTTTTTATTTCGATGTTTTATTTTGGTTTATTATATTTTCAATCCAAAATCGAAAGAAACAATGTAGCGAAACTAAAGTATAAAAAACTTAAGTTATTCAGATTCAAATGTTTGATATAGGAATAGTATTTCATTATTGGTGACCAAAATTTGCAAAATGAAATAGATAAGAGGCAAAAATTTCAAAACAAATTTAAAATTTAAGTTTGTCTCAGAAAACTTGGGGACTGGAGTACCTATCAAAGAGATTACTAACTTTTAAATCAAGTTGAAAGTTCGGTGTTTACTCTGCTATTATAAATACAATATTTAGTATTAATATTGGTAGTTAGAGTAAATATGTATGAAGTAAACAAAATAAAATTAAAATCAAGCTAGATAAATGTAATTCCAAGATTATAATTATAATAATTAAAGGAAAAATTTTAATGAGAAATTTAAAACAACCTTCATATCCAAGAGATGACCATGAATACCAAAGTTATTGAGAAATATGTTGGTTTTAATATTCTAAAAACAGTAAAACAAGCACGAAATGTAGTAGGAGAATTATCGAGAGTGACTAGAAAAAAACTCAATGATACTTCGCGAACGAAATTAGTTGTGATTGATCTTCCTATAGAAAGATTCAACAGAAAGTGCAATGATAAGCACGATCTGAATAAATTTGGAGGGCCTTACAAAATCACTGAAGAAGCTAAAGATCGTATCAGAAAAACAAAGTTCAAGTATAAAGTTTATAAAGTTTTGACTTCTAACATTTGCAAGTCTAATACAGAAGTAGCACTGAAAATAATACCGAAACAGAAATGTTCTAAAACAGCATAATGAAAGAAACTGCGTAGAATGCTGCTATAGTGCAGGTGACGGGAAAATTCTAGTATAAGCTTGACAAATTATGAATTCAATACCTTCTAATAAAGCAAACGTTAAGTTGCTGAATTATAAAGCGTCAATTTCTGATAAATGTAATCTAATGACGATTCAAAAATAAAAATAAAGACATAAAAAAAAAAAAACTATGAAACCAAGTTATATGTAATTTTAGGAAATAGAAGCAATGTTAGTCTTGAACTGGTTTTTATTTATATTGGATTATTTGGTTAGACTATACTTTAGAGTGCCCCTTTGGTTCTCGCCAAGTTGTGATCGCGATTGAACGCCAATCTGGGCAAAACCCAATCGTATTCTAATTGCAACAGAGCAATTAATTGTTCTGTGCCCACAAAAATCGCCAATGAAATTGATAGTCAAACAAAAATCACCATGTTTGCCAAGGGGGCACCCTAAAATATAGTTTTACCGATTATTTATATTGAAAACAAAATCAAAGGAATTTCTAAAAATTTTCTTTGATTGTGATTTATATTTGCTCATAAAAATAATGGCAAAATTTCTTACTGATAGTCACAGTGATTTTAAAATAATTTAAGAATATTTGTGAAAAAAAGTTTTTAAAATATAATATTTAGAAGAAGTAAACTTTTATACTATAAATAAACTTGCTTACAAATATTTACTTAAATGGTGAATAAAAGGATAATTTTAAAATTCTCTCAATTATATAAAGCAGAAAAAAATTTCTTAATGATTTAATTTCATTTTATGTGACCTATATTAGTTTGGAAACATTGGCATAACCGTACGTTCAATTTAAATTAATTTTTAAAATTTAAATTATAATTTTCAAATAAATAAAAGGCTATGGTACCTTGTTAAGGAAAAATGTTTTTGACAAGTTCGAAAAGTAGCGTTTTCATTAGCTAACGAAGCTAATAACTCTCGTGATAATATGACAAATAAAAACAGTGTAAATTTCAATGCTTCTCAAATGAAATAGTTCCAGCACAGAAGTAGTTCTTGTCTCATACTTCACTATCGTTTAAATTATATAGTAATGGTTGCATTTCATGATTTGCAAAAACAAAAATGAGAAAATATAAAAGTCTCACAAACTAATAGACGACATTAGTTGTGACGTCATATTGTTTCATATTGTTGGAAACATGACGTCACACTAATGTCGTCAATTGACGACATTAGTGTGACGTCATTTCCACAACTGTTTCCAAACAAATACAATGTAAAAATTTGTTTAATATTGTATTTAAGAGTGCCTTCTTGACAAACATGGAGATTTTTGTTTGGCTATCGAGTTTATTGGTGATTTTTGTTGGCACAGAACAATAAATTGTTCTGTTGCAACCAGAATACGATTGGAAATAAGCCCAGCTTGGTGATTAACTGTGACTACAATTTGGCGAGAATCAAAGGTTAAGCAAACAAAAGGTTAAAAGTTTTAACAAACACGTTATCCTTAAATAATGAATATCAGTTTCAAAAATAACAATTTAAAAATCTATCACCTAAGTCTATGGCAGTTTCAATGACAAATGACGCTTAACAGCAAATGTTTGGAAACAATATGACGTCACGATTAATGTCGTCTATTTGCGATAGCTAAGTGATAATATCTATATATTTTTTATTAGGACTTAATATCTCTGATATTTTTTGGTGCTGTTCTATTTCACATTGACTTAAATTATTACCAAAGCCAATAGCAAGATTTTATCATTATATTTGTAAAAGTATTTAACCATTTAAACGTTTTCCACATGTTTGTAAAAATGTTCAAATATTTTTAAAAATGCTCAAATTATTTATGTAAAGAATGTATTCCAAAATAAAATTTGCGAACTATTCTGCTGTCAATTTTTTTAGCCAATTTGCTAAACAAAAATAAATAATGGAATTTTTAGCATTTATGAATTATTAAATATACTTTGCGTGAAAAAATATGTATTCAATTGTTGAGATTTAGAGCTATATAATTTAAAATCAAATTTTTGTTTATTTATTTCAAAAAGATATAAGTTAACTGTTCTATATTTCTTTCATATTTGAAAAAAATATTCAAATTTACAAAACTGGTGACACATTGTTTGGGCAAAAATGGTACATAGGATAATATGCAAACACTATGAACCATTTTCACAAACAGTATATAGTCAATTATTGCGATTTATCATCGTATAAATTAATAATGAACTATTTATCTGCTTGTTTCAATGGCGATATAAATTCTCTGTTTGCCATTTACTTTTGGAAAAATTATTACAAATTTGCAACATTACATTACCTTTTTAGGCGAAAATGATCGACGGTATATTATGCCAGCACCAACTTCTCATTTGAATGAGTTGACTTTTGACTTTTCAATGGGGAATTCCCAAACAGTGAAATCTATTGCAAACAAAAAGAAATGAAAAAGCTGCAAAAAATGTCAATCAGCAAAAAATCAGCTTATTAGCAATCAAGAAACAATGAAAATCAAAACAAGTGACTTTAGTCGCGAAAAAGGAATTCTGTGTAAGGCTACTGAGGATTGTTAATTCGTCATCCATGGAGATTATGCATAAAAAACGTGGCGATTTTATTCCTTATTTTTTATTTTTAACTTATTGGCGACTTTGTTGATAAATGTTTTACGGTCTTCTAAAACAGAAGAGAAACAAAAGTTGTTATAATTGTTTTATGCTTTTATTCGTGTGTAGTCGCCAAACATGTTGGGTCAGCAAAATTTGCACCGGCGGCATACTTTTAAATACCGATTTTTATTATAATAATCTTCCTTTTTGCTTTTTATATTTTCTTCACCCTTTTTTATGCATATTTGTTGCTTAAAAAGAATGACGTGTTCTAATACAGGTTTAAATTTTTTAATGCTATATTTATTTTGATGGCATGTAGAAGTTATTTAAGAAAATCATAACAACTATTATGAATCGTATGGCTCAAAACACATTCATAATACTTTACTTTTCAAAAGTCATCAAAAGCCTATTTATATTATCTCGTAAATAATTCAACTTTAAAAGTGGATTTACGAAAAAGTATTTATATAAATTGAAGACACTGACAATTTTAATTTTTTAAATTTATGTTATTTCTTAACATAACATCCTTAGTAAAATTAAGATGGAATTAAAAGTAATTTTGAAATAGAACATTCATATTAGACAATAAAAAATATCATTAATAATTATATTAGGAGAAATAATTCAACTGTTTGTAATACCGAAATTTGAAGTTAAGCAATAATGTGCCAACATCAAGTCTTCTATGCAAACTACTAGCATATCACACGTAAGTAATTTAAAAATGTTATTTATACAAAAAATATATAATCAATTAAAAATATATAATTATTAAATATATTAAAATAGATGATTTCTTTTGGGTTTATAATTCTTTTCTGTCTCCAAAAGAATTTAGCTACATCAGACATAGTGTGTGTATTTTACGCGGAAATTAAAAATATAAGCACGAACAAATCACACTTGCATTTTCACAGTGTCACGAGTCAAAGATCATATAGCGTTTAGAAAGCTAGTGAAAATTAAATATCAGAATATTTAAATTCTTTTATTACAAAAGGAATAACACAAATATGTGTCAAAGAATTAGAGACTCAAAAATAATTTAATGTAATTTTGTTATTCAATTTAAAATTTTTAGTAAATTATAATTTAAAGATGACTAAAAGTACTTATATAAAACTCATAATTTAAAATACTCATTACAGTACAAGGATATAAGTTATCTTGTGTTTAATAATCATCATAATAATAATAAAATCAAGCATTTAAATATTGAACATGCAATGCATTAAAATAATTATATTTATTAGTTACTTTAAAAAATAATCGAATAGGTAAATTTTAAAATAATAAACAAATATAAGGAAACAAAAATAAATACAAGAACCTTTAATCCGAAAAAGAAATAGATTAAAGAAGAATAAATAATTTGATGATTACATCAAATAGAAAGAAGAAATTATAAATGTTTTTGAAGTTTGATGGACATATTAGTTTGGGGAAAAAGTAATCCATTATTTTTCGGTAGACGTCTGTAGTGATCGATATCTCGTGAGGTATCTATCAAACAATTTCAGATCGTTGGAAAGGTGACATTTGACACTAAAATATCCTCTTGCGGTTTTTTGTTTGATTAATTCAGTTACGAGTACAAGGTTTTAAAAATGGAAGACAACAAACAGAAAATTCGATACATTTTCGTTTTTCTCTTTTAACGGCGAAAAAGATAGCCGGGTTGGCTAAAATTATGAAAGGTGTTTATCGTCCTATATAAGACTGTAACAACCAGATACGTACAATTTTTGTTTCGTCGATTCCGTTCGGGTATTTTTGATGTTACAGATGCACCTCGCATGTGGATACAGCATCGTCGAAAATGTCTCTAAAATATCAAAAATGACCGAAGTTAACCGCATGTCAGCAGTCGTAACGCGCAAGACCTAAACATCTACATGAAAGCCGTTTTCAATCTTTTTACAAAGGGAATCCAAAAGAAGTTACATAAAGTTCACGTGAAAATAATGGATTTCTTTTTCCCCAATCTAATATTTACAAACGAAGGCAATAAAGATACATATTGCAAAAAAATTCATTTTGATGTTGGGGGATCAAATGATGTCTTGATCAGTTGAAATCAAAAGAACTCAATTTATCTATACACCCATCCCTACTTATTTCATATATAACTTATGGCAAATTTAAGAATCGAGTAAACATAGGGTGCATCTGTATTTTATGAAATCAGTCTTATAACAAACTAGCTGTTGGAATCCAATGTACAATTGAAAATTCTTCTTAGGATGTCTGGAGTGATCCTCTATTGATGTAGTTAACTCATGTAACGAAAGTAAAACTGGGTTATCATGTTCCTCTGGATTTATATTCAATGTGATCTGTTTTTTTTAAGTTCAATGTTTTTCTAAGCTTGTTTTGTAAACAATTATTTTGGTCAGTGAAAAAAACATTAAGCTTATGCATGACTTTCTTAAATAGTTTTCTATTAAGAGTTTACTTTTAAATCGATTCACAAAGTCGAATGAGATTATAAGAATGTGAGTTTTGTTCCTGATGGTCTGACAAGTAAATGTTTCCTTAATTTGGGATATAACGCTAAATAAACTTTCCTTGTATGTTATAATATTGCTCAGAAAATCTGCTCTTGAAGACTAGAAAAGGCCACAATACCTGCGGTAATAAACTTAAATCCCATGTTTCGAATTATATCGATTACTTTTAAGCTAGTGTTTGTGGCAAGGATAATTAATTTACCACTTCATTCCGAAGCAGACTTTGAGTAGATTTTATCAATATTTAAGAGACTGTCAATTTAGATACCTCAAGATATATAAAAAAGTTGCTCTAAAAGTTTGTTTTTCCAAGGCTCATCCGCATGTCTTCTCCCCTGTGAAAACTTAAAACATTTTGCCATATAGTCTGTATTATTTAGAAGAACATTGAAAGTAATATGCATCGCCATTTTTAAATTTATTTTAATAAATTTGGAAAAATAAAAAAAAGACGCCAAATTCCGCAAAGATATCTAGAAGAAGATCGATGTTCAGACATAGAAAAAATTTCGAAGCAGAAGAATAAGACAGATAGCTATTTTTTTTAAAAGAATAGGTTGCATATTTTTATCAGAAGTGTTAAAAATGAGAATGTATATGATTTTCACATTACAGTCTTAATAACACCATTTAAGAAGTCATCGTTTAAAAATTCTCGCTTAATTAACCATCGTTAAAATAACTTTTTACAAACTATGTTGAAGAGAAAAGGGGACTCACAATTACTAATTTAGCAACATTTAAGAAATTCATTATATAGGTGGAACTAATATTCTTTAAGGTAACGCTTTGTTTGACAGTTAGTTATATCAGTACTACACATCATTTTTTAAAATTTATTTTATTCTATCGGCATTTAAACTGGAAATTTTAAGGCTTATTCATGCTTATTTGTAAGGGTTGAATACCAAAATATCTTTTTTCATGAAGGACAATCCTAAATTGATAATAGAGGGGCTGTTAAAGAGCTTTTGGAAAGTATTATGTTGCATAGTGAGTAGATTGACATGCAAGGTTTTAAACATCTGTCTGATATTTTTATTTCTAAAATAACTTATGCATGAGTTAAATCCATGTAAATTGCGATACACCATTACAAGAAAAATCAACTTATTTTTGAATTCTACGTACCAAGTTCTTAAGTTTTTAAGCTGTCAGTGACAGAATCAATTCTTTTACTGGAGAAAGTTGAGGCTTCGCATGCAAAGGTGTTCCATATTTTTAGAAATGGAGAGTAATTTAACTTCATTATCTGAAATATTCAGTTTTATATGTGTCAGCGTTGTCTAAAATAACTGTAATTTGATTAGAAGATGTTGTTGTAAAAGTGATTAAATGTTTATATTTTATTAAGATTAATGTAATCTCAAAAAATTATGAATTCAAATATTATCGAAAAATATCAACCTGCAATAAATTCATAAGCGGAGTTAAGATAGTATATAGTTTTAAATAAAAAGCCACCAAAGTTGTTCATATTACTCAAAATATATTTATAAATTAAATTTGTTAGAAGTTTTAAAACATATTTTAAATCATTTGCAGCTGAAAATAAATTTAAATATAAATCACAACACATTTTTAAGTCCTTTTATAGGAGCCTTTTCCTTTGCTTTTTGGCCCGTCCTGATAAAAATGTCTTCTCGAGCAAAAACAAAATATCTTGCAGCAATTTAAAGACATTTACCAACTCAAAGTTCTTTCACATGCATTATATTTCCCCATTTGAAAACATCTTTTTATGGTTATCAATAGTCTCTAATCTTTACGATAAAATTCAATGAATTTAGCTTTTACAGAGTTCTTCAATTTTGAAACCGGAACTGGTAATTACAAATGCCTTCTGTAAAACCGAACAAAAAACTCAAGTACAGAAATTGTGACAGTAGACTAGATTGGAACATATTCTTATGAAATTGGTTCTGTGAATTCCAAATTATAAACATTGAGTTTTTCACTCAGAATTTGTCTGAAAGAAAAAGCATTTCAATTCAGATGGGATAGCAAATCATCATAATAAGCCAAACTAATGGTTTTTCATTGAGTTTGTCAACAACACTTTCATAAGAAACAAGATTAATATGAATTAGACTCAAATTTTAAATCAGGTGTTTTCTGGGGCATCAACAAAGGATGTTCTATAAATCTATAATTATTATGTTTGAATTACTTTTAATTAAGGATTTGAACTTCTTTTATATAAACCTTATTTTGCATTTATTTATACATTAGATTAACTTAGATCGTCAAAAAGCATGTTTGAAGTAGAATTTTAAAACCAAGTATAAAAATTTAACTAAGAAACAAATGAGGGAATAAATATTTACAATAGTACCTACACAGTGTATTATCCGAAAGAAAATTTATGGTACTTCTTTGTGTTTATATTTTATAATTAGATGCAAGAACTCGAAAAAAATATATATGCTCTATTTCACATTTATCTGACTTAAATTAAAAACACTTTTCGTGAGGTATTTATTAGCACATCTATCACACACACTTAAGATATAGAATAGTATATTGTGAATTTTGGGGGAAAAACTGCATAAATGCGTATGTTATATAGAAAAATATTTAAAACTTTAATATACTTTGAATTATCATTAGCATATGTAATTTTTTTTTAATTTTAGTGAATAAACCAAAGTAAAAAGAGATTTTTTTTATGATGCAAAGGTTTAACAATTTTCCAGGTATTTTTAGCTTGCTATAATTTTAAGAAACCTGAAATTAAACTTATGGAAAGTTGCATGAAGTTTAGGTAAACATGAATATGGATAATGTTAGATAGATAAAAAATTAGAATTAAATACCAAATAGATAACAGCAGCCTGTTGTTCATGTGTGTTATTTAAAAAAATAATCCATCAATGAGAGAAATATATAATTGTAGTACAATTAGCTTCAACAATTAAACATTATTTAATTAAAACTACATTTTAGTAATTCATAGTTTCATACATAATTTATATTTGCAGTAAGGTACATGTAAGTCATTGTTCTTAATGCATATTTAATGTAATAAGTAAATATTGACACAAAAATCTTTCAAATTATTCTGAATAGTAGGTGTAACTCTGAAAAATAAAACCTCTAAATTATAATGTTTTATGATTCTTGTTTAGGAGATTAAAATAAGTAGAAAAATTTGAGATTCAAAATGAATCAGTTATGCATGTACGTATTTATTTAAAGTTCCAATTATTGCTTATACATACATATACATATGTTTGTATAAGCAATAATTGGAACTTTAAATAATAAAAAAAAATCAGTTATTTTGGAAATATAAAATTCATTAATTTAAATAATATTGCTCGATGAAGACTGTTTCATAAATATTTAATTCTAAGTCAAATTGATAAAATTTTTGAATGTAAAATAGTAAATTTATAACGACAAGTTTTCCAAAGTAAGCTGTTAAAACACTTGTTAAATTGAAATAAGTTTATTTTTTGTCTTAAAACCTTAAAGAAGAAAATACTTTAAAAAATTGATTGTAATTTTATATTATTTATTATAATTGATGGAAAACTCTTATTATGCATATGTAAATTTTCTCAAAACTATGACAATTCTAGATTTTTGTCAGCATAATTTATGTATATATTATTCTGTGTTTACTTTACAAAGTATAAATGGTACAAAAATGTCATTAAAATAAATACTACATTTTATTTTGAGATAATTAGTGTCATTCTGTAACAGGAGAAATCATGTTTACAAGTATGAGAACGAATCACACAAAGCACATTGGGTCACATATTCACGAAAATTTAAAAGCTCTATTGCAATATATGAATTGTAAATAAGAAATTTTATTGCAATGTAGATACCAAAACTTCTTTTTGTTTTCATAGCTATTTTCGTAGTCAATATTTTATTTTCATTTCATTACAAATGTTTCTATTTTTATCTACAAGTAGCATTAAATTATATTTTCAATAGATTCGGCATCAATTTATCAGAAATAGGCAAAAAGCTATCAAACTTTTGGAATATTTATTTTATTGTTTTTATATTGGAATTTTCTAAGATAATGTAATTGGTTCTTTCCTTGCTTCATGAAATAATGTGAGCTGTATTATAATAGGATTTCTGATTTATTTTAAAGAAATAAGTTCTACGCTATTATTAAAGGATATGTGTGTAGAGAATTGAGTATTATTATGTTACTTTTAAAATGTGCACTATTTCTTTTGAATTTGAAATCCAATTTTTTTTTAAAATTAAAATTCAAAAGTTTGCATTTATATTTTAAAAGTTTTTTCTCCAATGTTTGATAATTAGGGTTATTTAATGTTTTGCAATATAAATTGCTAAATTGGTGGTAAAGTATATAAAAAATCCTTTTGGTTGTGCATCGTAGTCGAGAAAGTGAGTAAGCCCTATTAATTTAGGAGCTGAATGCCACCAGATTTGTGAGCACGATGAACATTTAATTGGGTCGAGTATAGAACGCGCAACTTTCAGTGAGCGGGAAGAGTTTCTTACTCTCACCATTGTATCCAAATCCATATAAAGTTAATTTCATAGTTTTAAAGTCATCAAAAATTACATTAATTAACAATTACAAGACAAGTCAAATCTATTTTCGGTTGCAAAATAGCAAGAGCGATGGAAATAAAATGCTTTTAGAAAAATAAATAATAATAAACAAGTATAAACAAGATAAAAAGGTATTTTGATTGGTTTTATTGAAAAAAAGCAATCAATTAATTAATTAATCAAAATTTTTTTCATCTCCTTAAAAATACTCTCCTCTGTCTTCAATCTATGTCTGCCACGTTTATTTAATCGTCAAAATATGTTTGAAAATTATTTTTATCACCAATGTGAATGCATAGCAAATTTTCTTTTATCAAATTAATGATCTCAGATAGCTCCAATGATGAGAAATTTTCAACAGTATGAATAAGAAAAAGCCATGTGATTTTGTACCTGGAGCATAGGTTTATGCACTTATAGTTTTCAAAAATTAGTCTCGTATGTGTGTTTTGACAAAAATTGACAAATAATATATACTTTGTGGGAATATGGATTATCAGTATCATAAACACATGAGTTATCTCGAGAGATTTCAGTTCGTTTTCAACGAATATAACTTTACAAAAACACAGTAAAGCTCTCATAATAATCTATACAAAGTATCTGACAAGTTGATATAGAAATGTACATCAACTCGTCAAAATCTCAACATCCAAATAATAAAATGAACAGTCAACACTGCAACGATTTTTGTGCTTCTTTGACGTGACCTTGTTTCATATTTCAAGAGATATTCTCGTGATTATTTATTTGTTTTGATATAAAATATAGATCCAAGATTCATAATCAAAATGATGTGTTTTAAAAAGAAAGTGTGATGTGAAATTATCACTTGAACCACTACATACTTTAAGAAGATAATTCCTTTGGAAACAAATTTCGAAATTAAATGATGAAGCAACTTGTTCATTAATGTGACTTAATGTCAAACGATGATAAAGAAAGCATCAATTCTCTTAGGTAATCGATATTTTGATCATTAATCGAAGTTGACTATTTATTAGATTGTCATCCTCTTTGATAGATTCCTACCATCTTTGAGCTTTTTATACCAATCACATATTATTTTCTTTCTCTCTCTTTTCTTTTTTGAGAAACAGTCTTTTTTAATAGCCTCTTGAAACATTTCAAATGCTTTTGATGCAGACATTTCTCAGGGAAAATAAATTTAAATGCATGTTCTTTGTTCAGTAATACTTTCCCTTTTGGGAAATTAATGAAATGAAAATTAAAAACCAATTTATTTTTAGTTGATAAATTTATATAAATACTTAACTTGATTGTCTTCAAATACTTATTTTAGTGACAAAAATGTTTATTAAAAATTTGCAGATAATATCTATTATGTTTCAATTTGAAATAAAGTATTCAAGATGTATTTTCCTCTGTAGTACAATATTTATGAAAATGAATATAACTAAATCATCAATATTACACTCAATAAAAAATAAGAAATAATTTTAATTCAGAATTTATGAAGAATTTAAAATTTGTCTATTTACAGTCTACCATTTGTCCTTACTAACAAAGCATGTTTTAAGGACCGGGTGATTTTCAATAAAATAATAGTAACCTGTAGAATTTGAAATAATTAAAAATGCTAACACATAGAATTGAGCATGACCTACTGATACTCTTTTAAAATATCAATAACAATTTAAATATTAGCAGAGAATATTATTTCATATGCATATAAAATGGTTGAATAATACTTTTTGGATGGATATGAGTTAAAGTATATTGTTATCCATAAAAATTACTATATCAAAGAAACGACACGCAACAAACGTGGAATTTATAAGATAAATATATTGCGATGTGTCAATGCTTAGCTTTTCGATTCCTTCATAAAAGCAGCAATATCGAAATAAAATGTATTTAAATGAAGGAATTGTGCACCAGATGACCATGCATCGTTTTAAAGACAGAAAGTGCAATGATTTATAGCAACATGGGCATTCAGCTCAACATCCAAAAATTTATTTACCTTTAATAATTCATGAAAAATAAAGCACCAAAATGGTGAGATAAAAGATGAAGTTGGATGCAGAAATAGAAATACATTATGTTTTCAGGAAGACTCTAGTTCCACGAACTACATCAATATAACTATATCCATGTTTGGTGGCATCGTGAAAAATATATTCATGTAGAATTGTGGAGAACTGTATTCATCGAGATAGTGGCACTAATCCATAACTTGGAATGATTGCACTTAGTGCCATTGGATATGAGTTTGAATTATCTCTTGTTCATATTGGCTACATTTTAAAAAGTATTTATTACAGATTTGTAATGTTAAGCGCAGTGGCTGTACCATTTATTATATCTCCGCACAAAGCTCTTAATTTCAGTAGAATAATATACGACCGTTTGTAGCTGGTATTGTGCATACTTTCTTTGATACAGAAAATGATTAACTAATGCATTGGCTATCACGTTCTTCAACTGTTCACTCAAAAGTTGCTGAGGTACTGGTTCATCATGATAGATTAGTCTAAAGTCGAAAAAATATGGCGTCAAGTTGAAACTGCTTGTCAGCAGTTCCTATAAAAACCATCTAATATCTATTTTACTCAATGCCTACAAGTATAAGTACTATTATTATTGACGGAGATAGCTGTTTTGGGAACTAATTTATCAGATCCATTTTTCCAAAAGTCTTGGAAAATCAATCCTTTATTATTGAAGTATAATGTATTTTGTCCAATAAATTTATGTTATTTGCATTTCTTCTTGATGTAGCAAATATAATATTCAGAGATGTAGATTCATTATTTTTTACTATTAAGAATTTTAACTGGATCAATTCTAATTATTAAATTACATCCATATATTCATACTATAAGGTTCGGTTATTAATTTCCAGGACTGACGTAACTGTAGGAGAACGAAAAGCCGGAAAATGGTGCTAATGATTGCATATTAAAAAGCATTTTTTGCGAATCTGCTGTACAATCGGAGCCATTCTTAAGTAAGTGTTTCTTGTGGAAAGGCACATTAAAACGTAGATCTTAAATTCTTGTTGTAGAAGTGAAGATTGACCTAAGAATTAGCATTAAATTTTGATTCAAATTGGGCAAGACAGCTGCGGAAATCTACGAAATGTTAAAACAAGTTTACGATGAGGAATCTTTATCCCACTCAAGAAGTTTTAAATGATTTAAAAGCTTTCTGGACGGGTGCGAAAGCGTCGAATAGGTCGGACCTCTTACAGGTTGATCCACTCACAGGTCCACACAATGATCCACTCACAAACCGGCGAAAGTCCTTTCATTTTTCGATTGTTTCCGGCGTTCGTACGCACACCGGAAGCAATTGAAAAAGTTCGCGATATGGTGAAATATGATAGTTGATTGACTGACTATTCGAGTACTTGCTAATGAATTGAACATGGACAAAGAGACGGTTTGGCGAATTTTAACACAAGACCTCGCAAACGTTAGATTTGTTCTAGATTCATTCCTCGCCATTTAAAGGACGAACAAAAGCAATCGAGACTGAACGCATGTGGCGAACTTATCGACAACGCTGATCCTGTATTCCTGGAAAGGATAGTCACGGGAGACGAGTTTTGGTGTTATCAATATGACCCTGAAACCAAGGGTCAAAGCTCCGAATGCTGGTCTCCAAGTTCACTAAGGCAGAAAAAATTTCAATTTGAAAAGTCCAAAATCAAGGTCATGTTAACCGCTGTCTTCGATTGTAACGTACTCATTTATCATGAATTTCTTCCTCCTAACATGACTATCAATGTAAAGTTCTACACAGAAATTCTTAACCGACTTCGAAAAGGAATCCGTAGAGTGAGGCCTCATTTTCAACGAAACTGCTTTTGGGAGTTGGCTGCTGCTACATGACAATGCCCACTCACATATTGCGTTGCCTGTGAGCGATTCTTAGCCCAGCATAGTGTCGTTGAGATTCAGCATCCACCATATTTTCCAGATTTAGCATTTGCAGATTTTTTCCTGTTTCCTGAACTGCAAAATTCGCTGAAGGGTACAAGATTTTAAGAAATCGAAGCCATCAAGAAAACTATAACGTCACTCTAAATGAGCATTCTAAAATAGGACCTTAAAACTTCTTTCCGAGATTTGTACAGCCGAGCACAGACCTGCATTTCGGCCGGAGATTACTTCGAATTACATTAAATGCTATGTGTTTAATTTTTTTTCCTTCTGAGTTATTCCACATGTCCTAGAAATTAATAGCCGGATCTTGTATATTAAAATGCATGTTGATTAATTCTTCGAATCAATTAATAAGATTTAACCGCTTTTTTTTAAAAATTACTTAGGAATAATTTCGTTTATTATTTACCAAAATAAAAAATCCCAATTGCTGTGATTTGATATATTTACTAATAAATCTCTAAATATATCTACCTATTTTTAATATAATTTTAATTGCACGTCATTTATAATACTGTCTTTTAAAAAGTGGTATATAATTATGATATAAAAATTTTTAAATGAAATAAAAATATGCAAAATTTGCTGAAAATTGCATAATAACTTTATAAGAGAGATCATCTTCAAATTATGTTCTTACTAATATATCAAAATGAAACAAAATTATTTCAATTTTGTAAATATTTTTAAGCTGAAGTAATATATAATTAATGGCAATACAAATATTTGCCATATTAAATCTTAATTTGTACATAGTTTGAAAATAGTTTACTAATGCGTTCAGCTATTGGTGCATTAGAACGAAATAAGTAGTAATATTTTTTTTTAATTTTAGTATTTTTATCATGGGAATAAAATAAAAAGGAGACAGGAAAGAAAAACTGAGAAAAAAATATTTGATCTACATTGTTCAACATATTTTTTTTCATTCAATAATTTTCAAAAATAAAATCTTACGGTTTAAAAAAATAGATACTCAGCATTTATTTTTATGAGTATTTGCTTTAGTGTTGAAAATTAAAATAATATACCATTTTAAAATCAAATGAGAAATTAAAAGAATTTATTTATCAAGTCGTAGAATTTTAATATGCAAAGAACCATCAAAAGGTGACATTGCACTTTGAATTCCTCTGATAAGCATTAAATAGCTATTACATTATGTAAGACTTTCCTACCTATCTCTATTACTGACGAACAAATATGCTAATAAGTAAAGTACAATTTAAAATACCCAAAAAGTAAAGCAAAGTAATAAATAATAAACAATAAATAAAGCACAACTTTGTCAGTTCATTCTATTAGTAGCGCTTAAGCATACAAAGATTCTTCGTTGTTTCTTATCCTTATTCCATTTATTGGAAAGATAAACTGAAATATTTATATAACGAAATTTTATAATAATTGCTTTAAGTATTGAATGTTAAAGGAATTTGTTTTTTTAAATAACTATCAAATTATTCAAATTTATATGTAATCGTCCTCTTGCTAGACCTAAATATTTAATTTTGATTTCGATTGAAGTGTTTAACCATCTTAAAATAATTTCGTCTAAAATTTTGATTCTGAAAATATTTATGTATGATTAACATCAAACAATTTAATGGTAATGTTCATTGTATTCAATTTATTTTTAAGGACTTTCTTATTAAAATATTGAGAAAAAAAATTTTTTTTATTCACATTGAGTTATCTTTGGAAAAATTATTTTTTGAATTTACTAATGTAAAAAAAAAATTCTAAAACAAATGCGATCCACTACAGGAACATTGCTTTTAAAACGTTAAAAAATTAGTTATTTTGAATATAAATGATATATTCAGAAATTCTAACCAATATATTATAGCTTAACAAATAATTTAGAGCATAATTTAATTTCGGTAATATCTAATTAATTCACACTCTTCTTATTATATTTTACGAAACCGTATTTACCTTGAAGAAATATAAACCTGAAGCCTATAAGTAATGTTGTAAGAATATTTTATGATCAAGAACAAAATATAAATCAAATTCATATGTATTGATAATATGATCTTTACATGAAATATTCAGATTTTTAGAGTTGCAATATTTATTTAGATTAGAAATATGATAAGT
Organism: Latrodectus geometricus; assembly: GCA_026290005.1. Lineage (NCBI taxonomy): Eukaryota > Metazoa > Arthropoda > Arachnida > Araneae > Theridiidae > Latrodectus > Latrodectus geometricus. The sequence goes on along the minus strand of JAPDSC010029347.1, from coordinate 32,057 downwards.
ACTTGCATACAAAATATTTCCGTCAGTGTTTATCATATAGAGAATGTCAAAGCATGTTCCATTCGTTTTATACATTGCCCTAAGGTGAGTAAAGCATTTGAAAACATCTTCGAAAGAGGAATGCTTGAAGCGTTATAAATTTGAGTGCTTTCAATTTTCTAGAAATTCAAAGTTTCAATAATAGCTGTGTTTCATTTTAAAATGGGGATTTTAAAAAATATTTTTTGATGCTAATTTTAATTTATTTTTATTAACTTATATTGCCTTTTATATTTTTTTTTAAGTTTAACGGTATATTTCAAATAAAACCAAAGTTCAAACTTAGATAATTTTAAAAATATATAATATATTTTTACAAAAAAAAAAAAAAAAAAAAAAATGCTGCATGAATGCATATAAATGACGTAACTTTGAATATTATTGAAAGCGCTCTTATGATAAAAGAATTTACACAGGTTCAAATTTAAAAAAAAACCTCTGTTTAAATAGTTAATCTATGGATATTTAAATATGATTTTTCAAAACTAAGTATTGTGGCACCTCATTTAACTTATTTACAATGCACATAAGTCATATGTGTCTTTATAATTGCAGGAAGAAAGAAAAATGCTTAAACATAAATGATTTTCTTTGCAAAGCTTTGCATTTAAGTATTGTATTGTTTCTATATACTATATATTTAGACATATTCTGCTGTATATACAATTTATGCATATTCTTATGTATACAAAATTTGCATAGTTAAAAATTATTTCTATTGCTTCTAAGAAATAGTATTCTTGCAGTTTAGCAGAATCATGTCATCATTAGCAAAATGCTTTTGCATCAATACTACAGAAATCAAGTTAAAACTTGCAAGCTAGATTTTATTTTAAAACCAGAAGTGTTTTTATTTATTTTTTTATTAACAATAACCTGAAGGAAGTGGTGGATATTTTTTTTGCAGAAATAGCTAATAATGTCTAGAACAAATATAGATAAATATTTAATCTTTTTAAACTTTAGAAATTTAAATAATTCATTTTCATATGGAAACTATTTTTTCATAATATTTTTATTCTTTTTATTATGTCTGTTTAAAATGTTGGATATTTAAATCTTATTAATAAATGTTTTACAAAACTGTTAAAAACACTTTAAGTTCATTTAGGGGTCCTAAGCAAACAATCGTAAACTGGCTAAAGAATTATTGCCCTAAAATAAACTGTCTGGCTTTTATGATTTGTAGAAAAATATATAAAAGTTAATAAGTTCAATTTTTTTTCTAGTATATACAAATATTTATAAAATTATTTTGCATATATTTAATAATATAAATGATAATTAATGTTCCTATATAAATACTTATAAATAGTTTATATTCGATGCTTAACTGTAAATTTATATGATGCATATTGAAAGCTAAATATATTTACAAAAATTCGTTCATATTTAAATAATGATAATTTTTAATATTCATAAAATTTTAAATCTGTTTTTTTTAAGACATTATTTCTTGTACAGAAAATCCTTATTTAGATAGAGAGAAATGAATTCATGTTAAATAATTTACTTCACAAATAATAAAAAAGCTTTATTTATTGAAACAAAAATTAATTATGTTCTAATGTTGAAATGCTATTTTGATAAATACTAATATATTTTTTAGATGATAGAAAAGAAAAAAATTAATCCTCAAAATATACTTATATTAAAACTCGTTGTATGTAATGCCTCTCAAAAATTATATAATGAATATAATATTATAATGTATACATCAAATCATGTTGAATAAATCAGAAAAATTTGATGTTTCATCTAAATTAAAATGACATGCACCAAATTCTGGTGCACAATAAAAAGGAAATAATTTAATTGACCTCGTAAGTATTTAACATTATAGATTAATAAATATACATTTTTGACTCATTTTGAATGAATTTTACCAATGATATTCATAAATTTTTACAAATTCCCTCCCAATTGTTCCAACGGTATGAAGTATTCCTAAATAGTTAATTGACTTCCAATGTTACGTAGTGCTTAAGGTTTCAGGTATTTATTCATGTAAAACGGACTTCGCATTTCCTGGGGCACGTGTAATTAAATTCGAGTAATAAAAATTAATATTTAAAGGAAAAACTAAGGCATTTAAATAAAATGCTGAAAAAATGTAAATTATTGACACTGTATATCAATACTTACATTTGGATATTTAAAGTCTATTTTTTCACCCGGACTTCAAATTGGTGGACACTTATACAAAGAGGCATAATGATAATCTTATTTTTAAAAATGTAAATATACTAAAAATACTTTCGTTTTAATATCTGATATATATAAAAGATTAAATCAAACTTTAAATTTCATATATTTCAAATTCGGTATTAGAATTTTACCAGTCTGTCCAACAAACATTCTAATTAAACAAGCGTCATGTTAACATTGCAAATATCTTGTTTTCTGTATTTACAATTAAATAATAAAACAAACTACAAATAAAAAATGCCACATTCTCAAAAAGGTCATGATCAATCTAAGATTCGTCACGCTACCGGAATCTGAATGTTATGGTGACCTAAAACAAATATGACACTATATTTTTCTTTGGGGTACCACTCTGCACAGAGGAACGATTGGCGACCCCGAGGTATTAGCGAACTGCAGGAAGTCTCTCTGACGGGCGCGAGCTGTGTCATGCACCACATAATTCGGAGCTTTACAGGAAGTTTTTTCTGTCGAACATGACGATAATGCCCCTGATTTCGGACTCATGTATATAAAGCTCACTCCAAGCTTAAGACAGTATCACTTTCTCTCAGTTCTCTCTCCAGCTCTCAGTGTTCTCTCAAGTTGAGTTGAGTCATACAATCCAGAAAGGTAGGGTGTTATCTCTCCATAAAATGTATAAGATTTCTCTTTTCTGATTTCAAATACTTTTCCTTTTTAAAGATGATATTATTTTTGTTGTTTCTTCAATAGCAAGTAACTTTCACGAATTTCATCAATTTTAAAAATAATATAAATTTTTATACACAATCAGTATTATTTCATACTAACTGATAATCAACAAAGAATATATTAAAAAATATAAATGTAAATATTATTTTAAATTTGAAATTGCATTTACAAAAATAAATATGATAATTTAAACTACCCTTCAGTGATTAAAACACTTTTATTTAGTTCAATTTAATTTAACTTAATTTATTGTAAGAAAATCTAGAAATATATATTATAAATAATTAAAAATTTGTATGGAAATTTATTATAATAAAAGTTAATATATTTTTTTACTCAAATAAGCTTTCTCGTAAATAATTTGTATAATATAATACAGACATACATATTTTTTATATGAAAAATAATTCAGAATAGTTAAATATTTAATTAATATTTAATTGAAATTAGATTGAAACTAATTATTATAAACATTGTGTAAATATTTAAAAAATACATAAATCAATGAAATCAGTATATAAAATTATTTATTCAAACATATGTATTGCAACTGCTAAATTTTTAAAAAATAATTTTTATATAAACAAATTTTGAACTTCAAAAATTAAATATTTTTTAATTGTATATCTTTAAAATTTTTGAAAATTATTTTATACATCAAAAATTTGAAATAATTCATGAATGGGGTTTTTAATTGCAAAAATATTTTAAGAGCATTTAATAGAGTTAATTTATAATTAAATGTTTTGTGTATGACTAATTATAATTATTTCTGTAAATGATTTTAGTCTGAAGAAGTTTAACGAATGTTAAAAGAGCAAAACAGATAAAATAAATTACATTATAATAAATAATTTTTTGAAATGTAGTAAAAAATGTGATTTTTATTATATTATGTTTTTATATATTGTTTTTTTTTACTATAGCATGATGTAATAAAAAACTCATTAATTTGATAAAGAAATTATAAAAATCTCAAAATAAAAAAAATTTCAATATATTAATTTTGTTAAACCTAAAAATATTTAAAATCAACATTTTTTTAATAAGCAATTTTTATGCATAAATTTTGTAAAAATTATATTATTTATTTAAAATTAAATTGAATTAAATTATTTTATAAAAATTAAATTATTATTATTATTATGATGATGATTTATATTATTCATATAGTGAAACATTTAAATTTAATCCAGCGAAGATATCTCAAATAGGTAATGCAATTTACCTATAAAAATATTACCTTATAAATTTCAAATAGGTAATGCAATTCAAATAGGTAATGTAATTTACCTTATAAAAATAAGTGATGCGATTTACAGTAAAAATTAATACAGTATTTTTTATTTTTCAATTGTAAGTCTAGTAATAATAAAAATTATTTTTATTAATAATTTTTTACATATTATTTTCATTAATAAAGCATTAACACTTTGTAAAATTAAAAGTGTTGATAATTATAACAAATATTTTCATTAATAATTTTTCACATATTATTTTCATTAATAAATCATTAATATTTTGTACAGTTAAAAGTATTATAAGCAATTACTAAAATTTGATATTTCAACTTATTGATATATAAGTTTAAGTAAAACAAATTTTTATTTCTTTATTTGAAAATGCTTTATTACTATGCAAAGCTTTATTTTCAATACTAATAAAAGTTTTAAAATAAAATATTAACATAAATATCAAGCTTCTTTGAATCTAAAGAACTAATTTCTTCTTAAGCACTGAAGAAATAAGGAAATATACAGAGATAATGATTCCAAAATATCTATATCAAGCCATAAAGTAGGATCCGTGTTGAAAACTGGTGATTTAATCCTATCGAATTTGAAAGTAAAAGCTTTAATTTAAAGGAAAATGTTTTCAAAACACAAAAATAGTGAAAGTAAAGTGCCTCTACTTCCTCTCTTCCTAAGAAACAACTTTCCCTCTTTTTTGTTCCCTTTTCCTTCACCATCCTGGGCTTCAGTAATGTGCAGAAGATTACGAATGTGTAATCGCTCAGGAACAACAAGTGAAAGTCGTTATGATTAAATAGTTGACGGAAAAAGTTGCGATTTTCATGCATCGCTGGTTCAATCTTCAGTGTTCTTTTCGAATCACTGGAAGGAGATTTAGTTGGTGCTCGCTAATTAGAATCACTGATTTGGAAAAGATTTGGGACATTCAGGTTGTGATACAGCTATTAAGAAGTTGTATCTTATAGAGAATGTCACAGAAAGGCGAGATTAAAAAGATTACACCTTGGAGATAAACATCTTTTCTGAGAAATAATTATTTTTATCACTGAAATTTAAAATCTATTTCAAAATTATAAGTGATATAAAGAGACAGTCATTATTAATTTAATTAGAAGCTTTGATTTATTAAAATCTAGATTTTTCAAATTGAGCCTTCATAAAATGATGAATATTAATTGTATACCTTAAGAAGTAAATGTTATTAAAGTATAATTAATTTTTTGATTATTAAAAAGTAGTTGAAATTTATCTATAATTTGTAAGCAAGCCAGATGATTCTTAATAGAAATAATTATTTATTAAATACTATAATCCGATACTAATTAACAAATTGTAACAGATTTTATTTACTGTTTCTTTCAATTTAAGACATTATTTAGCCAGAAAACTAATGATTGGTCAAAAATAAACCTTGTTTTGAACAATGATTCAGATATTATAGTAGCATACTATTGTATTGTTGCCAGATACTTTGGAGAGAATATTTATAAATTTTGTTTGTACATTTGCCTGTTGCTCAAATTATAGTGAAAGGTTTTCACTGTAATAGATGTTACTATTATTAAAAAAATCATTACCTGCATATAAAACATTTAAATTTCCTAAGTGACAGCTTTTACTTTACAGTTACAAAACTCATAATCTGATTCATAAAAATTGTAAGTTGCAAGAAAATATAATATGTAAGGTTACGAATAATGGAAATATAAAATTCATCTTATCAATTCTTAAAATTCGAGTTAAAGGTAAAGATGAAAACAAAATAAAGGTTGTCAAACGAATAGTAAGTAGATTTATAATTTTTCGCATCTTGTGATATTTTTGAAAGATAGATTCTTTAAAATAATTGTGCCGAAAATATACTCCCGTGGGTAATCATTATTTCTACATGCAGAATAAGAAATCCGAAATGGCAACAGAATGTTTGAAGGAATTCCGATATGTAAAAACGCATTAAAATTCATACTCAAACAAATATCCCTTTAAATATTCAAAAGGCAATTTTCAAAGATGTGCTGTTACACCTCTATTCTATTGTATATGCGAAATCAAACATTAATGTTTTCAATAGAATGCCATAAAAGTACCCTTATGGAAGCTTATCTTTTATGGAAGATTTAATCCCACGGCCATTCTCAGGGTCTTCCGTTACGAATTCGAATGGGATCACAGCAAAACCGCTTCGTTACTCTTCTTGTTATGCAGAGGACGCTCCTGACATAAAGGGCAAGAATCTGAGCTTCGATCCATCACAACTTATTGCATCATCTTCCAGACTATAAGCAAAAGGGGAAACAAATAAAAAAATGCGCATAAAGAAACTGGAAATAGCCTCTGACCAATCCTGTTTCTTTACATCCCGTATGTGATCTGAAAGTGAACAAACACTTTTGCTACTAAAATGATTTCGAGTTCAAACGTTTGTCTTGGTAATTCTTTTGAATCTGAGTTAACTTTAAAAAAGATTCTCAAGAATTATCAAACATACAAGCGTTATTCGTTTTTAAGTTTGTTTATTTCAAAAGAACGTGATGTTAGACTTCATTTTAAAAATAAATTAAAGTTCATATTCTTTCGTAGGAATAATATTACTTGAATTCTCGTTTAGATAAACAATGTTGTAAGTATGAAATCAATATGTTGCCTTGTAATTTAGCTTAATTGAGAAAAAATTTCCCATTTTACTCAATAATTTAACTAAAATTTTCTTCTAGTAGTTTTCTCATTTTTCATAAAGAATGAATAAAAAACTAATTACTTTCAATAGATTAAATTTTATTTTCATTATAAAAATGAAATAACGCAGTTTCTGAGTGATGAGATTTCACGAAAGTTTCTGTGTAACGTGATTTCTTCTTTATATAAGATGATATAATTATTTCCAAAACTAAACATAAAAGCTTATTTAAGAACTTTTAACTAAATATATTTACTTATAAACATAAAGTATTACAATTTTACAAGTGTAAAACATTAAAAATGTAAAAAAGTTTGAAAATTGTTCAAAAAAGTTGAAAAGTTATAAAAATTATTGCAATACTAAATTTGAATTACTATATATATTTTTTCTGAATTGAAGTAAGACAAATTTAAACTGAATATTTATAAACTGTAGTAAAATATTTTAAAGATCTTTTTAAAAAAAATTACCATTCAAGCTTACAATAATTTACATTTTTAAAGAATTGATGAAACGAATTATTATTTCGTTGTCTATTTGAAAATATTACAAAAATAAATGCTTATTATTTTATTTAATAGATGAATTTCTGCATCAAGGCCTGCTTTTTGGTCTTGGTGGTTGCTGTTTGCATAGCCCATGCAGAGCCAGAGCCAGAACCAGGGTAAGTTACATTTTGAATACATTTATCAGTAAACATAGTTTTTGTGTGAAAGCTTTTTTTTTAAATTAATTTACAGAAATCTTTAAAGCACACTAAGTTAAATATGATTATAAATCTTCATTAAAATGAAAGAAATATTAGATGCAAATTCCAGAGTTAAATTGAACTGTCAAATTGAAAAAAAAAAGAAATAACAAATCCACTATAGTGACTTTCACAATTACAATAAAAATAATGTTTCTGTTTTTCTTTAAATAATGCAAAAAAATAACTAATGAAAACAAATTTTGTGGCTACTTAATTGAATGAAAGAATGTTTAATGAGGCATGCAAAGATTTATTTAAACATATGTTATTTATTTGTTTTCTGTAAATAAATAAAGTGTTCACTTTCCTTTCAACAAGATATTTAGCTATGCTCTTAAGTTGTCTTAGCTGTTGGAAGGAAAGATATGCGAGTAGCTTAAGTCTCTCAAGCGTGCAATAAAAGTACTTTTACCATTTTATCAGCTGTTATTAATGAAAAATGAAGTTTTCACTCCTTCAGTATATAAACTACTTAGTTTTAAACAACTTCGCATTGTATTTCCTGTATTTTTTTCGGAAATTTTATAATTTCATAATTTTTTTAAAAAAAATATTATTTAAAAAAATAGTATTTTTTAAGTATATATCAGAATTTTATCTTTATTTCCTACGTACGTTGTTACTTTTTGATAATGATTTATACTGGGATATGAGTAAAAATGTCGCACAGTTCGATTTATTAAATAACATTTTCTCATCAGTTCAATTTTCATGCAACAAAAATTTGTTATTTCAACTTAGCCCTCGAAAACTCATGCAGGAAAATATTTGAAAATTATAAGTTATACAATTAAACTAAAATATTTTTCATGAAATAATTTTTCAAACTTAAATTTAATTTATTAGAATTTTTAACTTAAAATATTGGTTTCAGTTAGAAGCTATTGTTCATAAGATTTGCAAAAATTTCCATTTAAAGTAAATCTGATATTAAATCTTGAGGAATTTAAATTCTGTTGAGAAAATATCAGTAATTTATATTCTTCCATTTATTTCATATACTAAAAAATTCCGCAAAATTCTTATATAATAAATTAGTTCAAAATCATCAAATCTAATAGCAGATGAAAATTAACTTTACTAGATATTTTATCCCAATTTTATTCGATAGATTTATTTAAAGTTTCCCTTTTTCTTTAGACATGAAGATAAGCAAGTAATTGTCGTCAAAGATAAGCAAGAACATCACCATCACCACCACCACCATCATCATCATTCCCATGGACATGAGCACAAACATGGACACGATCACAAACATGACCACAAGCATGGCCACCATCATGGACATGAACACAAGCACGAGCATGGACATAAACATGAACACGGACACAAACATGGCCACGTTCATAAGCACGAACATGGACATAAGCATGAACATGGACATAAACATGGACATGAACATAAACATGGTCATCATCATCATCATGGCCACGAACACAAACATGGTCATCATCACAAGCATGGGCATGAACACAAACATGGTCATCATCATAAACACGGTCATGAACACAAACACGGACATGAACACAAACATGAACATGGACATCATCATGGTCATCATCATTTGCATAAGCATGGTCACGAACACGGACACAAACATGGTCATGAACATGGTCACAAGCACGGACATCATCATGGACACCATCATGCTCACAAACACGGACATGAGCACGGACATCATCACGGTCACCATCATGGACACAAACACGGTCATGAACACGGACACAAGCACGGTCACGAACATGGACATCATCATGCACACAAGCACGGACATGAACATGGACACAAGCACGGCCATCACCACGGACACCATCATGGACACAAGCATGGACATGAACACGGTCACAAGCACGGACATCATCATGGTCACCATCATGGACATCATCATGGACACAAGCATGGCCATGAGCACGGACATAAGCACGGACACCATCATGGACATCATCATGGACACAAACACGGACATGAACATGGTCACAAACATGGTCATGAGCACGGACATCATCACGGACACAAGCATCACCATGTTTTCAGCCATGGACATCATGGTCATGGTTTCGATCTTAGTGGCTTCGATCTTCATTGAGTCAAAAGAAACAATGTTAAAGGGAATAAATAGCTCTGCGCCATCGCAAAAGTCGTACGACTATCAATGGCCAAAGAACCTGTGCAAATGGTATGGTTCAATCATAGATGTTTCTACTTGATACAACTTTGTATCTGGTAAATGCCAACTCAATCACCGAACATCGCAAGTTTGGTTAAAGCAACCAATATATAAGTGCAACTCAGGTAGATACGTATTAAATTTAAAGAAAGAATTCACTAAATTAATATTTTATTTAATAATTCATTAATATTCGAAAGAAATTTTTTGATATAAGATGGAATTAATATAAAACTCTCTATTCACTTTTTTAAAAAATATTAGCTCTATTTGCAGCGTATATTGTCTTAGAAACACTCTTAAAAATTGATTTTAAATAAGTATCCAGCAAGAATTCTTTCAATCTGAGAAACAAACAAATATTAAAAAAGCAAGAATTTAATATAATAACTACACATAATTAGTACTTTGATGGCAAGTATCTTAATCTTGTGGTAATGCTTTAACACCAAATATAAAAACTATCTACTTATTGCTAAAACGCTCAATGAAATATTGTGATAGGAAATGATTTATTTATTATTGTCTTTCATATAATGAGGTGAATGTTTAAGTATTGAGAACATATTTATATATGTTTGTAATGCAACTGTTATTTATTTATTTATTAAAGCTGTGGTATATATAGAATAACTGTAATGAATTGCTTTATATGTAATGCTAAGGTGTAAATAAAAAAAAGTCTCTCTATACAATTGTAGTTTGTAGCATTATTTTATTTACAAAAAATATAATTAAACAAAATTTACATTAATTATATTTGTTTTTACTATTAATTGATTAAATTTAAAACTTATTATAGTAAATAACCAAAAAACAATATAATGATTTTTTTTTCAAAATTTATAGTTTCTTGTTTTATTGTGACAAAATACGTACATTGATATTCAAGAATATCTATATTATTTGATATAAAAAAGGATATTGTTTCTTTATATTCAATGAACTATAAGAATGTTTTATTTGAAACATTAATCTGTATTTTATGTGCTTTTATTTCATACAAATCTTAAAAGTTCAAATTTATTTTATTGAAGATAGATTAAATTTTGTAAGTTGTAAAACTTTTAAATAACACATTTTCTCTAAGCAGTTTGCTTTACTCTGTGCAAGAAATTTAAAAAAGAGCCTCTAATGTACAAAAATCTGCATATTCTAAGCAGAGTCACTTTTACCTTGGCATTCTAAAAATGTTGTAATACCTATTTACTAAAACTGATTTAAAGTTTTAACTAAAATGCACATTTAGGTAAAGGACTTGCAATACGATCTTACTAATTCATTTTTAAAAAGAAATAAATATTACGTGTTAATTTTTATTATTTAGATTCATACTATACTTGGCAATTTTGCAAAAAGAACAATGAATTAAAAATACAGAACATGCAAAGAAATTTTTGTTAGTTACATAAATAAAAATTTTTAAAAGTATATCAATACAGCCATGATTTTATTGAGACATTTTATTCAAATAATAAATTCAAACAGACATTTCATTCAAATTGAAAATTAATGATGAAAATTCAAAGTTATTTTACATTGAATTAAAAGTATTATGATTGAAATTAAGAAAGTATGAAGCATCAATGTTATCTTGAATGTGATGGGTTCTAATCAAATATTAATTACGTAGTTATTATCAACATAGTGGGATGTGAAAACTCATATATTATAAAAATATCATTTACATGCTTATAATATATGACAATATTTATCACAAAATATACAAGATGATAAATTTTAATTAATTTAAAAGAATGCCCGTATATTTTTGTATCATTGACGTCTATACCCCATGTTGCTAATGTATTGGCAACCTATACTACGAAGATAAAACATGATGCCGTTATGGATCTTTCAGAAAATTTGAAGGCCGAAATCATCGCTTGTCATATAACAGAATTAAAAGAACAATGTATTCAGCAAAGCTTTCAGCGTCATTATATATCAATGTACGTCATTCAGTGAAAGGAAATGTTTTTATTTTAATAATTACGTTATCACTAAATCATTTAAATAAACGGAATAGAAATTTCATTTAATGTTTTGATTAAGAAAATACTTCTGAAATGCTGCATTTTCATGCAACGATTCAAAGCTTTCTAACTACGGGAAAAGTGTTGTTGTTACCCCAGCGTCGTTTCCAATATTTAGCGAATTTGAACAGTGCTAACATCGGAATTAACATCAAGATTGTTTTGGAACAAAACCCAAGTAAATCCATACGAATATTACAGTTGTAGCAAGGGATATCATATGGTTAAATGCACTTGAAAAATGTGAGTTGTTATAAGAAATTTTACTCGAACCAACTTCAATCCGTCCAAGCGAGCTAGGAAAGTGACAGCATTTTTGTATTTCGTTTCTCCAATTTATAAGCAAAAACATTCGAAATGTTTTCTTCTCAAATAAACTTAATTTTAGTTTAATGACTCTGTAAATAGACAAAATTTCCGTCTATTTGTGAATGTGAAAATGTGAGTTGTTATAAGAAATTTTACTCGAACCAATTTCAATCCGTCCAAGTGAGCTAGGAAAGTGAAAGTATTTTTGTATCTGGTTTCTCCAATTTATAAGCAAAAACATTCGAAATGTTTTCTTCTCAAATAAACTTAATTTCACTTTAATGACTCTGTAAATAGACAAAATTTCCGTCTATGGAATCAAAAGAATCCTCATTAGCTAATGGAGTTGTCGTTACACATTCAAAAGATAAATGTGTGGTATGCGCTTTCAAAATGAAAAGTGGTATGACCAAATTTTTTACTCAAAACATTAATTCCCATATGTTCAAGACATAATTTAACATTTTATTGCTTTGCTAGAGACACAAAACCATTGCTCCTGGTTTCACCATCGTACTTCCTAAACGTCAAACAAAACAAGGATAGAATTAATTGTATAGCTTATAGAATTAATTGATTGTATATTTCAATAAAGCTCTGACCAACAATATATCACCAGACTTCAACACATTAGATTTTTTTTTTGTTGGGTTATCTCAAACATAGGATTTTATGAAGAAGACCTGCAAACATAATTTAATTAAAACAAATCATAATGATTGAAATATCGCTAAAAACACCAATATAGTCGCGAAATATGCCAAAGTTCTTGATTCGACAAGTTTAAATTGGCATTCAAATGGTGGTGAACATTTTTAACATTTACTGTGAGGAATGATACTGTAAAAAGTGGGAATTTTAAACTTTGTCTTCCAAAAATAAAATTATCACAAGGTTAAATAAAATTTTGTTTTACCGCACAAATAAAGTTGTAACAGTCCAAAAATATTTGAAATTGTCTCTCACACTTAAACGTGGTTAAAATTATGCGTCAGTATTAGTGTAGTTTTGACATCCACTTATTTAAGAGTACTAAGAAAAGTCAATGCGTACTCTTTTAAACATATCACCTTGTATAATTTTATATAACAACTAATTTTGCCAAATGTATTTTAAAAATTCATACCAAATAATTTTTGTGTAACTTTGAAAGTTTCGTAAACATGATTTTATTTTAAACAAAGTTCATGTACAATGATTGATAATTCTATTTTCAGTTTTCAGTTTTTCTATTTCTCATTATTAAAAATCAAGAGTAATATTAAGATTGGAACTAAAAATCATGAAAAGATTTAAAAAAATATTTGGAGTAATCTTGATTCTAAATCTAAAGTATGGTTGATTTTGTTGACATCTTTATAAATTCATCAGTTGTCTTATTCCGCATCATTTAGACACATGCTAGATAAATTCCTCAAGCTCAATAATCTTCAAAAAAAGAGGACTGTTAAAAACTTCAATCTTATCTAAATATGCATAGGTTGATATGTGATCGGGTGAGACCTGCATCAAGTGGCAGTTGGTGGACTTCGGATTGGATTATTTTGCCCTTGATCAAAAGAAAGGTACTTAATTTGTCTACATGAAAGCCTGCTAATATTGTTATAAACTGAATAAACCTGTCGGTGTTGAGGGTAAGAACACCACCTGGTGTCTGCTTAAAAATGTATCAGTTTTCGATGTAAAATAACATTACTACAAACTATAATCAATATCTGAATCACATTCACATTTAAATATTTTTTAAACCTAATTATTAAATCTAATTATAAAATATCTAAATTAGTTTCCTTTGTTGTCGAATAATCTGAAAAAAATGGTGGGTAAAAGAATTTGTACGAAACTTACTTTTATAATAGCTATTGAAATATAGAAAAATCTGGAATGAAAGAAAACAATGTCCTTCCGTTTAATTAATAATATTTTATCTGGTTTGTTTAATTAACATCGTAAAGTAAATTCTCTTATAAGATTAGATCACATTTAAGAGTAAATAGAATTAATAGATTTTATTTTTATATTCCTGCAATATATATTTTAAAATATTTTGTTTTTATTTAGTTAAGAATTTTATTTATACAAAATTATATGTACGCTTAAAAATTTCAGATATATTTCCAGGTAAAATGATGAAGAATTTTTAATTCATTCTTTAAATTAATTATCTTAATTAATATTAATATATTTAATGTAATAAGAATCAGTTAAATGACATTTTGATATTGGTCTATTTTTATTGGTGCTCGCATACAATGTATTGCAAAATGTTAACTTTAATTATTGCTTGAAAGCAATAATAAAAGATTATAATTTAAAGCAAAGATTATAATTTAAAGCAAAGATGATGAAGTGTATTTAAAAATATAATTATTGAGAATGTAATTTTACTACATGTTTTATTTGTTTTATATTCTTCAACAATTGTGATACAAACCATTTTTATGGTAAAAAATTATCTATTTTAATTAAAAGGTAAAAGTCTTATGATGTTAGAGAAGTTAAAATTTTATGAATATTAGAAGATGTGTGGTAAAAACAAAAAGACAATTTTTGCAGGAAATATCTTAATAGTATATTTTTACAGAATTTATATATTTCAATTCACTTTAATATTCATGGGAAATATATTTTTAATCTATATGTATTTTATTTTCTTTCGGGATTTTTGATATTAAAATATTTACATTGCTTTTATTAAACTTTATACTTAAATTTTTTCTTTATTATTGAAATACACATTTATATATACTTATACTAAAATCAAAAATATTATTTCTTCTTGGATGCTAAGTAAAAATTGCGTGAAAAATTGGAGAAAGAAAATAAATCTTCAAAACTGCTCCATTTTTCAAGATTCATAATTCTGTGCTTTTCAGAGAAAGAATTCCTTGCTTCTAATAAATTTAAAAGTTTCAAGGAAGTCTGAAATCGAAGAACGTGCTCAAGAATATATCGTGGCTTAGAGAAATTATTTCTTAAAGGAACTATGAAGAAATTCAAACTTTTCAACAAATTGACCAGTCTCATTTCTTTGCTACAGTGATTTAGAAAATTGCTGTAAGTAATAAATGTATATAATAAATTTGAAAGGACTGTAAAATGAAGTAAAAATTCCTAGAACTTTTGCAAAATAAGTTTTTTAAACTCTTAATAATTTTGTAAATTGCAAATTTTTTTCTAAAACTGTTTTGGCTTACATAACTATTATCACTTTACATATTTTTCTGAGAAATTTAACTTTTCCTGAAAATTACTGAATGCAAGCCAAATTATTACTTAAATATACAAATAAAGAATAGAATAAAGAATATAAATGTACAAATAAGAACAGAAACCATTATGTATATAAATAGACTAAATTTTTTATGATTGCTGTAAGAACTACGAAGCACTGTCTCTATTATACTCAGACATTCTTTTAAATAGCAAATGAAAAATACTTCAATTACATAATTGCATTGAAAAACTTTTCATAATAAATGAAAATATTTTATTTTCGAAATAAAAGAACACTTTATGGTATTCATAAAATTATGGAAGGGAAAATTACTTATAGTAAAGGATTTACTAGTTTTTATAATTAAAATACATGAAAATTATAAAAAAATTGCATCATCTACTTTATTCATTCATTACAACACAGAAATTCAATATTAGACAAAAGTCTACTTTCATCTCATAACATTCAGATTTTCTAAAATTTAGAATACACTCATGAATATTGAAAATAGTGCACCAAGAATGGAGCATGGAATTCAAATGAATTCATAGGATTGAAGAGCATGGGATTGAAATTTAATGCACGTAATGATACAGATGTGAGATTCACTTGATACCAAAATATAAAGAATAAATACAGTGTTCAATTAGACAAATACGGTGTTATCTCAATAGCGTGTCGGACCACCTCCTGTTGCAATACATGCCCTCACACGGTCCAGCATCGAGTTGATTAGACATCTGATGACATATGTGTCCACAAATCTTGAACAGCTACCTCCAAATCATGTACTTCAGCATCTGGTGATTCTACTGGTCCCAAACATGCTCTATTGGGGATAGGTCCGAGGAAAGTGTTGGCTATGGAAGAGTTTGAATATAAAGTAGGAAGTCCGGAGCAACTCGAGCTATATACCGACAAGTATTATCTTGTCAGTATACAGCTCGAGCATTTATATCTTGTCGATACAGCTATAATTGACAAGTATTATTTTGCTGGAAAATAGTATCTGTAAGACCATTTAGGAAATGTCCCAATGGAATAGAAGAATGTCACCAACATAACACTATCCCGTTAAGGTTCCACGCACCACAATTTGAGTAAACTGGCTTTTATAGGTTATGCCTCCCCCCACGCTAGCTGTATGGACAATGTGAATGAAAAGGTACAGGGCGTTTTGACACCCGCACATGGCTATCATGTATCCCCAAAACAATCTGAGATTCACCACTAAACGCAGCGTTTTGTCAAGTGTGTCATTCTATTTCGCTCGGACTTGGCACCACTTTAGTCGGACTGTCGTTGATGTTGCGGTGTTAAAGGCAATACACAAAATGGGCACTTGGATCCTAGATTCACTTCCGCAAGGGGCTTGGAAGTGGTTTGTGGAACAATTGGCAACCCTACATCTGTGTGTATCATGGAACGAGTCCTTACGGGATCCATGAGTGCTTGGCGCACGATCTTTCAATCGTCTCGCTTCATCGTCTTCCTAGACACGGTACATGTGTACCATCTCGTGTTCGCTGCTTATAACATATTCTAACGATAAACTCCGAACGATCTATCTGTCAAGTAAAACGTTGTGTCGACCAACCTGCGGTTTTCAAGCCGATGGACGAGGCCCCTCTCAAACTGTCTTAACTCTGCGAAATGTCTTCTTACACGTCTCCCTGGCGTTATTCGCTTACTAAAGTCTTCTTAGCGTCGGCATGCAATCGTCACATTTCTAAATATTCCACTCTGGCCTGTTTACATAGAGCCCACTTCCTGATTTCAGTGCCACTATCAGGCGTTCGTTGTGCCATTATTACCAAACTTGGAGATCATTTATATAAATTGGATATCATTGTACATAATTGCAAAATTTTGAGCTTCTACCTTTTTCCCTTCTTGGTATGCAATTTTCAATATTGATGAGATGCTCGTGAGTTTAATTAAACAATATTTAATATTATTCAATTAAACAATAAATATTATTTAATTAACACTTAAAAATTCCTGAATTAAAGTATCTTTAGATATATATATATATATATTAAAATATTGTCAGAAAACATGAATATAATTGCATATAATCTATATTATAGTTTATATATATTTATACTTACATTAAGATATCAATAATATTTAGATTTATCAGATATTTAGGAGATAAAACAATTACAACAAAAAATTGCTAGCCTTTAATAACATATTCTTTATTTATCTTACAATT
Organism: Latrodectus geometricus; assembly: GCA_026290005.1. Taxonomy (NCBI): domain Eukaryota; kingdom Metazoa; phylum Arthropoda; class Arachnida; order Araneae; family Theridiidae; genus Latrodectus; species Latrodectus geometricus. Next base: position 14,483 of record JAPDSC010029347.1, on the reverse strand, counting down.
TATTAAAAAAATGTATTTATGCAATAAACTTTAACCGTAATATTTTGAAAAATATATTAACTTTTATCAATATTCTGAAAATTGCTATATAAAAATGAATTATGAATATAAGTAGCATAACATAAACATCTTTTACGAGACTTGGAGAAATAAAATTATAGAGCATATAATATAAATTACAATATCAAATTTATATCAAAACATATTTTCTGCAAACAAATGAAAGCTATAATATGACACTGACTGAAAGCTATAATATGACATTTATAGAAAATTGTGAGTTTATTTATCCTATATTGAAAGAGGTCAAATAAGAATCGTTAAAGGAAAATAAATTTGTATATACAATAATATGAAAATTCCAAAATATTCACTGATATAATAAATTAATAATTTTGTTTCAAAGTATATTTTCTGGAACTAATGATTTTGTAGGGTTAAATATTTTAATTTTAATAAGAAAAGAAAAAATATAAAATTTAAATTTAAGAAATTAAATAATTATTTAATTTAAAATTAAAATTAATTAAAGAAATGCTTACTTTGAGTATGTATAATATATTCAAAGTAAAAATATTTTTGATACTTTTTATTAGAAAATTAAGATTTTTTTTCGTGTTAGATTAGAAATTAACTTTTTATGTATGTGAAAAGGGTAATATATAAAAATTCATAGTTCACAATGCACAAAATATATCATAGTTCAATCAAAAGAAATATATTTTTCAAAGAAGATAATATTTACTAGTGATTAAAATAAGAGTGAAGACCTCTAAATATTAATACTACTAAATCTAGAAATATTTATTGTATTAAGTAGGTGAATGATCAGAGTTGTTAGATTTTGGAAAGTACTATGTTACGAAAATTTCCTATCCTTGAATGATTGATGCAATATGCCTCGAAGACAACTTTAATTTACAGAAGCCTTACTGCACTATGGCATGCTTCTAAACAAAGGCACATTACAATGCACTATTGTTAAAGATGGACATGTTGAAGTCGGACGTATTGTATTTCTTCTTATGCTCTAAAAATACTTTCTTTGGAGTGAGCAATTACTCTTGAATGTGGATTTCAACTATTTCAAATTACTGTTATATAGATGTATAAACTGTACACAGTACACTGATTCTAAATTTCAATATGAATCTTCATTTAATATCATTGCCGCCTGCTCTGTCTAGTGGTTAGCGTGCCTGATTTCGGCTAGGGAGATTTGGGTTCGAATCTCGGTTTGGGCATGGATGTACTTTCTCTTTCTCTCTTTTTTGTATTTGTCCTTTCCTTGTATGAATGGAGTGTGAATGGCTGCCTACCCTAAAAACGGGTTCCTATGGCATGTGTGTACTGAGGAAGTCGAACTCCACACGCAATTGCGGTTCAGTTGAAAGAGTGGAACAGCGCACCCATACTGCCAGTATAGATGGCACTCGACAAACAAAAAAAAAAAAAAAATTAAAATCATTTACAATAAACTTCCAAAGTTATTTTTAAATTAAAAAATAATACATTGAAATAAAAATATACAAAAAACGTTTTCTGTTTTAATCATATTGATTTAGAATTAACTATTGAATCACAGACTGAAGTTTGACTTTTGATATTCAATAGTAATTTTTGAGAGAAAATGTTTCAAATGATTGTTTTGAGGACTTTTCAAATTATTAATATATTCATGAGAATAAAAGCTATTAAGAGTAAATTAGTTGAAACTGTTTGAGATTGTAACAGATTGACAAAAATAAGTTAAAGATTGAAAGATTTATGTTTTTACTGAATAATATTTTTATTTTTATGTATTACACTGAATTTAATCATAAATGTTCTCCATATTTTTAATATTTCTTACTAAGAATAATGTAACTCACCATTTATAAAGGAAAACACTTAAGTAAAATCTGTTTTTCTTGTAAGAAAAAGGAGATTATCTAATGCGTTATTTATCCATATAATCAAATTCAACTTCCTCATGATATAATTTACATTTTGTAGAATAAAGATATGATTTCGATTACAGATTTGTAAGACAAAATTTTAAAATATTTAGAGACTTCATTTTAGCTATCACATGAATATCATAATGCAGTTGCAAAAATATTTATGAGCATATATTTTGCGCTGTCTAGACTTTACAATCAAAACATTTTCCGTATTCTGTAAGGTCGGTAGGAGAATGTTCACTCAGAAGTAATTATATTCAGGGCTTAATTTCAAGAATTTCATAAGCAGAATTGATAAAGTATGTAAAGGAACCCATATATACGAGAAGGTTCAAAAATGAAAGTTTGTGCGAGAATCGCGCAAATGGTTCTAAGTCCCTTAACTACGTAATAATTTCCTTATGACCATGATCTTAGAATAGCTGTTTCTTTTACTGTTTGTTAAGGGTTATACAGTTTCAATTTATACCGTTTTTACACGTGTAAATTATATATTTAAATGAAAATATATAATATATATATAATTTAACCACCTGTAAGATTACAAGAAAAAGTTATTCATCAAGTATTCTCCAATGCTTTCACAAGAATTGTTTACTCAGAGTATTTAATGGTCTAATATGATTACGAGTGTCAATTATTGTTTTTAATTTATTCATTTACTATTGAAATCTACATGACTTTATTTATTATTGGAAGAATTGAATCTGGACAAATTCAGAAAACATTAGCAGATTTTATTGATGAGGTCAAGGTATAACATTTAATGATTATGAAATTGGAAAGGATTAAAGTACAGAATTTCACAACAAGGAATGTTAAATGTTGATCAAGGTGATATAATTCATGTGCTTATACAGCAATTAATTAACATTATATCCTCTTAACAAATCGTCGATATAAAATAGACAACATTATATTATAAAGGTAATTTCTTTTCTCTTTCTCTCTTCTTCTTCTTTTTTTGTATCAGGATAAAAAGTTTCAAGTCAACAATACAAAATAAATTTATCCAAGTGGTTTCTCTGCTGTAAAAAAATTGTGCATATTTTGTTGACAACGAATAAACAGAGAAAACAGGAGCTGTTGAATATCGAGATTATATCTTGATTCAGTAATTGTCATCATCATCATCAGTAATTGTAATGATAGCACATGAAATATTTTGCCATGAAGTAAAAGAAGCATTCGTATGTTTCGTAGTACCGATATCATTTTTAATTGAAAAAAAAAAAATCAAAAAAGCTTTTTCTCTCTACACAAAATATCACCTCACTGAATAAATTCTCGCCAAATCGGTTAACTGATTCCTTAGCTGAATTCGAAGTATTTTAAGAGCTACTATGAAATTCAGTGGCATGATAGCCTCTAAAAGTGGCCAAGGCCTGCTGGGTCCAAACTGTTTTCATGACATGATCAAAGTGCGAGGCATAAGTACTGGTTAGGTCAGCCTAAAATGAAACTCTCGTTGTCTAGGTACTCAGTTTTTATGGATTCACAGAAAGGATGAAAGACTGAGTCAACCCACACAACTCGAGGATAGAACCTTGGACTTGTGCTTTGGAAGCGCCACCACACCATTGGGTTTCATTTAAAAAAAGTACAATCATAAAAAATACTTAATTTTTTATTTTTTGCACTAAAAATGAAGTTAAATCGTATATCATCTCTATTAATTAAAATTTTAGATATACTTTAAATTTTTTATTGAATAATCACTTATAGAATATAATTAGCATGTAACTAAATTATAACATTTAATCAATCATTCTTTGAATCACAGTCTCAATTGAAATCAAAGTTTTTTTTAAAAATTTATAAAAACGTTTTACATACTTAAAGACTTTTAATTAACTCTTGGTTTAATTACGACTGTTATAGTAATGGTTATAAAAGAGTTATATCAACAAAAGAAAACAAAAAATAGCTGAGATCCTAATAAGGCTGTGACATATAATTATGACTATTTCAATAAGTAATTTTACTTATTGAAATAAAGTTTATAATTTTTGTAATTATTGTAAGTTTAAAATTTTTATTATTTTATGTGCAATAAATGTTTTATTAATAATAATAACTGTTTAATAACAATAAATAATAACTGACTCTTATAATTATGATCCCGCTTACTTAAAAAAGTACATTGTATCAGAAATGTATTCGAATATTTTATATTATATTTTAGTTTTTATTTACAACTGTGTTTTTATAATACTCATAATTTAATATTTTGATAAAATATCAAATAAGATTCACGTATTGAAACTGGTTTGAATAAATAAATAAAGTATAAATTGAAGAAATTCAAATGACACGTCCTGAATTATTCAATAAATATTCTTTTTAATATTCCTCAAGTGTAGTGTTGTTAACATAACATAAATTACTTTATTTTAGAGGCTTAAATCTAGTCTATTGAATCTATCAAATGACCAGTGTCTGTTTTTTAAGAGTAAAATTTTTTAAGAGTAAAATAAATTTAGAACACTTTTTTAGAAATTATATCAATAAATTTAAGATTAGAATTGTGAAAACCCTTTCGATATAAAATGATAAAAATCATGGTACTTGTAACAAAAATTTTAAAACGTATAAAGCGACACAAACTTAAGAATTTCGTCCGATTGCGATAAATAACTTATAAATATGGTAAGAATATTTTTAAGTAAATTATTAAGAAAATATTTTCATTTAGAAATTAAATTATACCAAAAAATTAGTTGAATTTATAAATATATAGTCACAATAAAGCCTGCTAATTTATTATTTTATTCCCAATAGAATAAGTACACAAATCCTTCAATAATGAAAGGAGAATGTAAGATTTAACTAATGCTCTGCATATATCCCTACAATTTTGCTTAAGAAGTCATTTAATGTAATTAATCATCACATTTGAACAAAATTCTAATTAGATTTTATTTACATAAACATGTTTTTAATAATACATAATTATATTATCTATTGTACATTGCTAGTTACAATGAACTTAAAAGTGAAAGACATGTTCAAAGATAAACCATTTATTTGCTTATATGGGTCAATTTAAAAGAGATACTTGGTTTTTGTTTATTATCATCAAATCTGATACTGGGGAAGCTATTCTAGCATTGAAGTATATTTTTTAAAATTTTGCTTAAGTGCTATAGAAAATTTACGACACTGTTGGACTGTTATAATTTTATTTGTGAGGTAAAACAGAAATGGTGACGTCCATTATTATTTAATCTTGTAATAACTTTAGTTTTGTAAAATATAATTTAAATTTTTTACCCTTACAGTACACATTGAAAATGTTTGCAATTATTTTTAATTAAAACAGAAACACGTCAAAAGAAGCTTTTGGGCATATTTTCGAACATTGTTGATGTTATTGACGAGATTTCTTCAATTATGATTTGCTTTAACTCAGCAATGTTTGCAGGACTTCTGTGAAAAACCCTATCTTTGAGTAGATCCCACAAAAATTCTAATGGTGAAAGTCTGGTGACCTTGGTCAACAGAGAGCTATTGAAATTAAATGGTCATAAAGTCATCAAGTCCTTCCAATGATGAGTTTGATATATGTAAAATGTGTCTCTGTCTAGCTAAAGCCACCAAGCAACGGTCCTGTAGCCCTAGTAAGGCAATAAGAGTTCGAATTATGTCTAAGTGCAGTTCGTAATTGATGGCTTGGGTAAAAAAAATGATTTTATCACAGTCCTCGTCATTATAGCGCACAGCAAAAACCAATCTTTTGGATATGTCAAGACTATTTCCTTAACTCATAAAGATTCTTTTGACTCCATCTGTTCAAATTTTGACTATTTACATAGGCATTAAGGTAGAACTAAGTTTCATATAAAAAATAAACATCATTAAGCTTTTGAATGTTGTGGCTAATAAATCGAGAAAACCAAACACAAAAATGTAGTTGGTTTCCTTGATCATTTCGACGCAATTCCTGAATGAACTATAAACGATACGTATAAAATTTCAAGTGGCTTCTCACAGATTGATAAATTGAATAAATGATTTTCTCAGTGGCTCCTTCTTATTTATAGTTTCCTTCAAAAGGTAATATGAAAGTGTTAACTTAAATTGAATGAAAGTTTCTGCATTGTCATTATTTTATGTCAATAAATACACACATTATTACAGGACCATTATTACAATATTTAACACTAAAAATTTACGATAATAATTTTGCTCATAATATAATTACAATTATATTATTTTGTACTGTTGCAATACTTTTGCATTTTGTTTTTGTACGGCATAAAATTATGAGAAATTACATATTACGAATAGAACTTTGTATTTCTTAATTGTAGAGGCAAAACACTTTTGACAGCTGTATGATGTACCCTAAATTTTGTTGGTAGTATTATTAAATCTGGCATACTAACTGTAATAAATTAGTTCTTTTGTGAAGTTTATTTTGCTCAAACCTGTGACTCAATCATGAGTATTTTAAATTATTGTAAATAATAATGAAAATAAAAGAAAAAACTTAAAGTAGTCTTCTGTGGTTATAATTAAGATGCTTATAAATTGATTATTTTTTCTATGTGAATTCACTAACATCTTCAAAATAAAACTGATCTTCTGATCTTCATTTGCGTATTCTAAATAATTTCTATTTTTAGTATCATATTTTAAGAAAATGTGTTTTATATGAGAAAAAATTGTTATTCACGTTGAAATGTTTTTGATCATAGATTATATTTCTCAGAAATTGGAATGATATTTTCAAACGTTTTGAAATTATTTTTTAAATTTTAATAAACGCAATGTATAAAAATTATTTAATTTCCTATTTATTATATGTTATTGACAAATAAATGAAATAATTTAATGAAAAAAATGATTACAAATTTTCCGGAAACATAAATTGTATTCACAGAGTAAAAACACTTCAATCAATTAGATAATCAAGTAAAAAGAAAGAAATCATAGAAAAATTATTTATTTGATGGTGACTTATTAAAAATGATTAGATATTAATTTTCAAACAAGGAGGCTAGAATCAATTCTATTGCAGAGTAACAAAACTTGAGACATTGAACTTTTATAATATATACGCTCTAGCTGGAGTCAGGAACATTTAATAATTGTTTGATTTATGTCTTTCTGTCCTGAGGAAATTTTTTGTAAATGTACAATAAATACAATAAAGTTTCAATAAACTTTTTAAAATGAACAATGCACCAACAGGCTGTTATCGAAATTTTACAAACATAATATTTTGTAAATATTGGTGATTTTATACTATACTTTATTTTATTTCTTCACTTCCAAACAAAAGAATCTTTTAAAAAATGCTTAGTTTAAAAAGTGATGTTTGCAAATGATAAAAAAAAGTCTTTGTAATATTTTCTTATTATATCATGTAGGGTATTAAAATATAAAGTATTGAATTATTAAATTCTTTATATTTTCACTGTATCTTCTACGATGATAAGGGAAGTTAACGTTTTATTAAGTCATAATTTAAATATTATTATATATATGGGTTTGTATTTATATGACATCCGAAATATAAAAATAGTTTTTAAAATTATATAATTGTAGAAACTTCAATGGGAATTCCATATTTAATAATAAGCACGATCTCTGGAACTTGAAAAGTCGTTAACATCACGCAAGCTTTCATGGTCGACCGGATAATACGTAACACCCTCTGGCAATTATAGTATGATGCAAAATGGGTTCTTTTCAACAAATAATTTTTGCTAATCTTGACGAAATTCACTTCACTTTTTCCCACAATAAATATATACTGCTCCACTTTGCATTTCATTTTTTGTGAAATAATTTAAGACCTCTTTCACGATTTCGAATGCGATATGTAACCGTTGTACAAAACTTTTATCAAACATATTTCCACGGTATTCAAGTATTTAAAATATTTTTTTTTCCTAAAACTTTAACTTTTTCTTGTAGAAAATGTCTTATGGTTAAAATAACAGGGAAGTTAATTTTTTTTTTAAATTAAATTTCAATTTTTTCTTCAATGTTTGCTTAACTTTTTGAAACCACGATTGTGAATTAGAAAAGGGCATAATTACTTTTGAATATCTCAAGTAGTTCTGATTGCTTATTGCAAATGTTTTAATATTATCATTTTATTTTTCAGGTTTAAATAGTTAAGAATATATTTCCAAATTCTGTAAGACCAGATACATTTGAAAATATTTTTGGTGATGTTATTACAATCAAACAAAACTAATTATATTTAATTTAAATAAATTTTTATACACAGAGATTCAGTAAAATTTACTATCAAAAATTCAGAATAATTTAATTTACTACTTTATTCAAAATATTTTACTATCTACGTCTAATTGATCTACTATCTTGAGAATAATTTATTTGAATCATTAATACATTTAGATTATTAGGGAGAAATACACTACTGGCCACCCAAATTGCGACACCAAGAAAGACAAGAGATATCACAAATTTATTTTGTAGATAACATGTTGACCATGTATCAAAAAATTTAATTTATAGATTTCTGTAAAGTGTAGTTTCTCCCAAAATCAGTTGCCAGAGCAGCCGCCATTACTGCCACACGTTTAGCCATGATTCAAAGAGATTTTGGATGTATTCTTAGGGTATGGAAGATCAAGCAGCTTCCAAACGTTGCCAAAGTTGATCTGGTATGGCAGCTAAGGTTATAATCTGGGTCAATCGTTGAACAACCTTGAACCACATGTTTTTATCGGTGAAAGATGCGGAAAGTAAGCAGGCCAGAGAAGCAATTCAATCTGGCGATTGACAAAAACTCTTGGATAATACTTGCCTCATGACGACACGCATTATCCTGTTGAAATATGGCTATGGGCAAGCCCTGAAGGTAAAAAAGACAACTGGCTCCAACACCTCGAAGATGTAGTGTTGGCTGTTTAAAGTACCGGCAATTCGTATTAGAGGAGTGCGAGAGTGATATCCAATAACACCCACCATAATACCTGGTGTAGGAACAACTTGAAAGGGCATAACGCAGCTGTTCATCATCCTCTCTTCACGGTGTTTCTAGACTCGAACGCTAGATTCTAGATTCTGTAAATATATAAAGAATAGTATTGTGTAATCCAAATATGTAAAATTTTGTAAATATGAAAATGATCTTTTAAATTGATGCAAATACGAATTCGAATCGTTGTAAATATGTTATTAACTGGACGAATGCATAAAAATTACCATGTTTTGTAATTCAAATAATGGATGTAATTATGGAAATGTTGAAAATAAGAATCTGTATGTAACCTAGAAATCAAATGTCATATGTATAAGCAATGTGTATGTACTCAAGAAATTATTCTGTGAATATGAATTCCGCTTGTAGGAATTCCTGTATCTCCCCTATGTAAGATAGCCCTTGTTGAGATAAATAAAGAAATATTGATTGGTATGCCTCTGACCGGAGGCCAATGGTAGACCAGATGAAAATACCAGGTACCCCCCCTTCCCAAATTAAAAAAAAAATTAATGCAGGTCCCTTAAAATTTATAAAAATTTAAAATACTTTATAATCCCATATCAAAATAATTAAAATTACCAAACATTATTATTAACATAAAAAGCTAGTTAAAATTAATAAACAATATTAAAATTGGAGGTGCGTGCTAACAGCACAGGAACTCCGCCACAAGGCAAAACCCCCTCGTCCTAGACTTGAACGCGACCAATGTGGTGTTGCTGACAAAAGAGTGATTTGTTAGTAAAGACAATTTCATTCCATTCTGCCATCCACCTCCTTCTTTCATCTTACCATTGTCCATGGAGACATCTGTGATTCTGCCTCAAGGGTAGGCAAAGCAATGGACGCCTTGCGGACAGATCACTCTGCTACAAATGGATTAGAATGGTAGGCGCAGATACTGGATGATGCGTTACAGAGTGAATGGGCTGTGCTATGGTTCGTTATGTGGCTAAGAGATCCGTCACTGCCATGCTCACAATTTGCCTGTCATCACGTGAAGTGGTACACAGAGGTGGATGCGATTGAATACGTCGGTTCATCATTCCCCCCCTGTATCCAACGATCAAATATCCGTATCGAAGCTGTTTATTGTCATCCAATACGACAACTTATTTTCCTAAAAGATAATACACAATCTCGGTAGGCCCCTATCCTTCCTCTGTCGAACTCGGATATTTGATAAAAAAAAATGATCGCTGTTTTCTACGACGTATAACTGATCGTTTTTTTAAATAACTAAAAGAAAAACACAATTGCCGAGCTTGAAATCATTGAAATTGCCAAGCCTTAAATAGCGCATAATTCCTCAACATTCTGGTCTTATGCTTCAATCAGCTAATTTCTATATCAACAAATAAGTGTCAGCATTTGATTATTTAACAATTTTCTTCGTTAGTTTCACTATCGCAAAGTCACAAATGAGGATTTTAGCTACTGTTCCTTTCAATTATTGAAATTGAGTACACTAGTTGATGCAGACAATCAGTATAGATAGTTTATAATAACTATATAAAACCTTTTTAATTCAGCTAGTTTTTAATTTGATTTAAAAATTAAAGATGCTGTGAAAGAGCTTTAATCAAAATTAAGTCAGAGTTCCTTATCTGATCATTAAAATATTTAATAATTGTTAATAATCTAGTTAAGAAACATAATAACATTATATTTATCTACAATGACATATTTAATACATATCTATACATTACATTATTATTATTCTTTCGCTATATTTATATAAAAATTAAATAGTAATGAATAGTGAAATTTAAACATATCCTTTTCATCTTGTTATTCATTATTATTTTATTTTCATTTTGTATGTTTTTTTTCACTGCATCATTTTTTATTGTTATAAGAACTATCGATTGTTTCATATGAAATAAGACAGATGAAAATTACATAATTATTCTGATTTTGAGATGTATATCTAATATCGTGATTTTCTTTTGATTATGAATTGTTATACAATATAATATTCCACGAAAATGAAGATTTCGTGTTTTTAGTATCATAAATAATCTATGCGTTTTGGATAAATAATTTTTTTTTAGTAAAATTTAATGCATATTAAAAATTAAACTTTCTTAAATTCAAATCTATTTAAAATTTAAATATTCTTTGAAGCAAAATTATTTGTCTTAACTTTGAATAAATTATTTTAATCGCATTTTCACAAATATTCAAAACCATCGTTTGTCTCATTTTATCTGATTGTTTCAGATATAATTTTAACTGTCTGCTCTATTTTTGAAAAATTTATCATTACATCGTTTGAGCAATTTTAAAAGAAATACTTAAAAATATTTGAATGCGTTTCAAAAAGTTTAATCTACGTAATTCCATTCTTTTATCTCTAAAATTGGAATCATTATTAGCGGAAAATAGCTGTTTAAAAATAGTGAAGCTAATACAAAGCTTGGCCACTTTTTTTCAAAATCCGATCATTAAAAAATGCAACATTCCCAAAATATTTGAATGGGGACACAAATAGAGTGGCAAATTATTGTTATTTTAATCCAAATGAGATTTTTTACGTTGGTACAATCTACTGGCCTCGATGGACAGTTATTATTTGAAAACAAAGTTGATGAAAAGTTTGAAAAGAATATAAAAACAAAAGAGATTAAAACAAACTTAAATACCAAGCATTTTGTTAATGCATAGATACTAAAAAATAACAATTTTAAGTATGATTATAAAATTTTACTTGTTATGTAAATCAGAATTAAAATAAGTTTAACTCCTAACTGTACAGGAAATATAAAATCGAAACATTTAAAGATGTTTACAATTCCTTGTCTTAAAATAAACAAAAAGCCTCCATTACTATTTCAAAAATGGAATTAAAGTGAATTAATCGTAATAGTAAGTAAAAATATGAAGCTTTATTGCAAACGAAACCGAAAAAATATGTCAAAAATTCAAGACAGTATTTTATTTTGAATTGTCGAAAAAAATATCAGTTCCTACTCATTACATAGTAGAATAATTAATATTGAATTTAGGTATTTATAATTAAACTCGAAACGTTAAAAAATTTAACTAATGGGAAATAAAAACAAATTAATTGCTATGGAAAATGGAACTAATTTTAATTTTTTATTACTTAAATTTGATTGGTACTTTCATTATTTTAAAGCGAATTGCGAATTTCATTTGAGGGAAGTTTTGACTTGCATTTTTTGTATGCTTATATAATGTGAAAATTAAATAATGAGTTACACACAAATGTCTGTATGGGTTTCATTCTATGACATTTTTCTGAAACAAAAGATTAAGGATTTAAAAGAAATCATTGTAAATAACATAGCACTCATTCACTAAACATAGTCTTAACAAAAGTGTGCTCTACCAACTTGATTGCTTCAGACTCTTCAGAATATAATCTGTTATTTGACGGTCACAAATATTGCTCTTTATGAGTCTGATGAGTTTTCCCAGAAAGTGAGAAAAAATAAAATATTGTCAGGCTAGTAATAATTTGAATAGTCTGAAGAAAGTTTTGAAGGAATATTTTGATCAACTATTACATCATGTTTAATTATAATCTTAGAAATGATAAATAATTTCTCAACAGTAAGCAACTTAAAAAGATTTGTTTTGCTAAATGGATGATATGGATCTTTAATGATGTATTATTAAAGATCCATAATGAAATATCATTAGCCTTATAATTCCTTGACTGACATTTGATTAAAATTTGTAAAATTGTAAAACTGATGAATTATTTTTATAAAAAATAAAATAAATATTTTCCTTTATTCAGCGCTATTTTATCTTTATATTGCTCTTAAAATAATTAGCAAATGTATATGTTTATTTTATTGCGAATGTTTTAACTGCTATATATCCAACTAAACTCAAAATAATAAAAAGAAACTTTCACTTGATTCCTGAATTTATTTTATGCAAAATTTAAGGATGATTTATATAATACAGAAATAACACCTCTCTATATATTTATAAATTTCAAGGTGATGAGTTGCTTATAATTATTAACTTTTGATCACCCATACACAATAAATACGTCACTGAATAGTATATATAAAGTAATAAGACATTATTTGTTATTTTTATTTGTTTACTTCAAATAATCATAAATACATATAAATTACAAATAAATCATACATATAAGGATCAAATAATTTAATCCTTATATCGATTTATCAAAAACGTTATTGACAAATTAGAGGTTTTTGAATAAATTTCAGTTTTGTCGCTTCATTTTCATTCAGTTATTGGTTTTCGTTTCATAGAAAATATTCCTGTTTCTTGATTTTTGTCTGTGATTTTATATATATATATATATTAGTTTGGGGAAAAAGTAATCCATTATTTTTTTGGTAAACGTCTGTAGTGACCGATATCTCGTGAGGTATCTATAAAAAAAATTTCATATTTATGCTCGTTGGAAAGGTGATATTTGACACTAAAATATTCTCTTGCAGTTTTTTGTTTGATTTATTCATTTACGGGTACAAGATTTTAAAAATGGAAGACAACAAACATAAAACTCGATACATTTTAGTTTTTCTTTTATAATGGTGAAAATGCTAGCCAGGTGGCTAAAACTGTGAAAGGTTTTTATCGTCCTATATAAGACTGTAACAACCAGTTACGTGCAACTTTTGTTTCTTGATTCCGTTCGGATATTTTTGATGTTAAAGATGCACCTCGCATGGATACATCATTGTCGAGAATGTCTATAAAATATCAAAAATTATCGAAGTTGATTATTATAATTAATATTGATTAAAAAGCTATTTAATTTATTGACAAAAATGCAGTAATAGAAAGGGTTTTCTTCATTTATTAAAGTTAATGATATAGTAACATCTCAAAATTTTCATTCAAATACATAAAATGATTACGTAATCTATTAATTAATCATAGTATTAAATAATATAATGGTAAATGGTTGAAACAAGAAATAATTTAGAAAATAATTTTTATTAATAATCCCCTATGTTATCTATATAACATCAAATATTTTTCGATCCAATATTATACTTATAAACCAGACGCAATTTAAAGAAAATATAAACACCATTTTCTATTGAATTTTTTGAGTATATTATTATTCAACTGAAAATAATATCATATTTATTAACTTATTTACTTTAAATATTAATATTAAATTTCAAAAGAGAATAAGCGATATATTTAACTATTAAAATATAAAGAAAATGATAAAGAATGCAATTAAAATATTTAAAAAAAAATTTTCTTCACTACTGATTACATTTATTAGCATCATAATACATATTAATAGGATGAAAATTAAGGAAATATTTCAGTTCAATTTGCAAGTATATTCACAACTGCAATTGAAATAACACTTAGGAAAGAACCACATAAAAAGCATTTATTTCCAAGCACCTAGGATAAGCAATTTTCAAAATCGAGGTTATTAAAAATAAAATAGGTAAAAGATTTTTAAACAAATCGGTTTTCTTTCATGAGGACTTTTTCTTTACGATATTAATTAATTTTATCATAACAAATATTTTTTAAACGTATATGTTAATTACTATAAACTTAAAAACTGCTTCTCTTGAAATTTCATCATC
>JAPDSC010029343.1:2400-12803 GCA_026290005.1 Latrodectus geometricus | reverse complement strand
TCTTAGTGATGGGGAGTTCGTTCAACAATGCATGCTCCAAGTTTGTGATGTTTTATGTCCAGACAAGAAAAATAATTTTGAGACTGTAAGCTTATCTCGAAAAACCGTGACTTCTAGAATGGAAGCCATCGATAAAAATTTGGCATCACAATTAGAGTCAAAGATTGGCCAGTTTAAATTTTCTTCCATAGTTATGGATGAAAGCACTGATATGAATGATACTGCTCAATTAGTATTCATAAGAGGTGTTGATGAGAATTTTGAAATTATTCAGGAACTGGCGTGCATGCGTTCTTTAAAGGGAACTACAACAGGATATGATATTTTCCGCGAATTTCAGGAAGGGCTTTTAACTTTGAAAGTGCTTATAACAAATATATGTAATATTACGACCGATGGAGCACCAAATATGACAGGAAAAAAATTTGGATTTCTTGGGCTCTTTAATCAAAACTATCTCGGGAACAATGTTGTTTTTCTACATTGTGATATACATCAAGATGCTCTGTGTAAATCTGCATTGAATATGAAACCCGTGCTTGATACAGTCGTGAAGCTTGCAAATACTATTCGATCTCGTGGGCTTACTCACAGGCAATTTCGAGATTTTTTTCAGTCAGTGCAATCTGAATACTCTGATATACTGTATTACACGAAAGTAAGGTGGCTCAGTGCAGGATGTGTTTTCGAGCGAGTTTGGGAGCTTGAAAGACGACATTGTGTCGTTCTTCCATGAGAAACACTGATCTGCGGAGTGCGAAATGTTAGAAGATACAAAATGGCTTTCAGACTTTGAATTTTTCACAGATCTTCTTTGTCACATGAACAACTTGAATGCCAAGATCCAAGGGAAAAATAAATTTATCGACGATATTTGGTCACATCTCAAAGCTTTTAAGCTAAAACTTAATATACTTGCTGGGCAGCTAGGTAAGAACGACTTATCTCATTTCCCAAGGTTAAATTCAATACTCTCAGTAAATGAAGAGAACTTTAAGAATTATGAAGATAGCTTGAAAAAACTGCATTTTGAGTTTGAACGCAGATTTCAAGATTTCTGTGCCATTCAAGCAGAATTGGATATTTTTACCATGCCATTCAACTTAAAGTGTGAAGCAGCGAGATCAGATTTGCAGCAGATTGCAGCAGAAGTATTTAATTGAGTTGCAATCTAACAATCATCTCAAGCAATTGTTTCTAAATATGCCAAAGTTAGAGTTTTACAAATCATTATCGAAAGTAAGTTTCCCAAATTTAATATCTCATGCCCAGAAAATCAGTGCTATGTTTGCTTCATATTATATATGTGAACAAGTGTTTTCAACTATGAACCTTAGAAAGAATTATTTCAGGAGTAGACTGACAGATGAGCATTTAGCCTCGTTCCTTAGAATCAGTACATCTCACTTCGAACCTCAATATAAGGAACTTTTAAAAATGAAATCCCAATTTCATTCATCTCATTAATATATTAAATTGTAATACTTGTATATTGTTTTTAAAATTTTAGAAAAATTCATCTTGGCCCGCCAAACTTTATTTTTTCGATTTTTGGCCCGCGATCGAAAAAGTTTACCCATCCTTGGTTAAAATAATAAAATTTATTGAAATATATAGTGAAATTTCTAAAAAAATTATGAATTAGGAACATAATCTAAAAGCATATTAATAGAAAAGATAAAGATTTAAAGTTATGTTTAGTTCTATTAAAAATATATTTTCTATTAATTCCTAAATTTAAACCTTATTTTTTCCAGGTTTATCATTTGCAATGCCATTTATACCAATCTACGCCAGGAACAGAATAGGGCTATCTAATACAGCTTTAGCTGTCATACTTATGGTGCAACAGTTTTCATTTGTATTTACAAAACCTCTTATTGGATACTTAGCAGACTATTTTAAGAGATTCAAAGTTATAATGTGTATTTTAATAATTATGCAAACAATATGTTTTTTTCTCATTCTAGCAGTACCTCCAATTAATTTGAATATTTCATATCCTTATTCACCCTGCTCAACAAATATGAATAACGGTAGTGACTTTTCTAATTGCCAACGAATGCTTTCTAATGTAAAGGCCAAATCAAGTCAAGACCTTAATAGTAGTGTAAATTGTGTTTTTATTGAAGGACATGAATATCAAAAATGCTTCCTCGTCTCAACCGCAAATATCTCAACAATGTCATTCGACAATTTAAACACAGAAAGTGAAGGAGATTTCCTATCGTATCAATTCTGGCTCTTTGCCTTCGCATATAATTTAGGAATGATTTGCTGCTCCGGATTATTTACTCTATCTGACACAGCTTGCTGTGAAAGTGTAAAAAAATTTAATTCCGAATATGGCCGCCAAAGACTGTGGGGTGCTGCAAGTTGGGGATTATTCGCTCCTTTGGCAGGTTTTATCAACGATTGCACTGGAGACTACAAGGTTTCGTGGATTGTCATGGGTATTTGCTCTGTCTTAACTATGCTAAATATCGCTAAAATGGATTTAGTGAAGCCTCAGTTCTCATCAGACATCCTTCGAAACTTTTGGACGGTCATAAAATCTGGCGAGTTTCTCGTTTTCGAAATCGGTCTAATTTGTAATGGTATAGGAGCTGGTATGGTCTGGTATTACTTAATATTATTCTTGAATTCTATTGGATCCAGTAAATTTCTTTGTGGCTTAAGCCTAACAGTGCAATGTTTTTTGGGATCAATACCTTTGATGTTCTATTCTGAAAACATCATTAGTAAGCTGGGTCATTTAAACGTTCTATCACTCGCTCTATTAGTGTATGCCATTCGATTTATGTGGTACAGTTACTTACATAATCCATGGTTGGTTTTAATAGTTGAGTCACTACATGGATTCACATTTGGATTAATGTATTCAAACATCGCTTCTTTTGGAAAAGACAAAGCAGAGGTTGGTACGGAAGCCACAACACAATCAGTACTTGCTAGTACTCACGAGGGCTTAGGTAATTTCAATAAAATTGGTTTATATTATTTTGCCTTATAGAGCTAGAGATTTATTATATTAGAAGTATTTAATATATTTCAAATGCAAATAAGAAATCTAATTTTTAAGTAAAATATAAAAAATATTCATTAGGTATAGTTAAGTTAACAAATATATTTTCATTTTTATGCCAAATTTTAACAAAAAAGTAATTAAATAAAACACACAGTGATCTGAAAAGCAGTGAATAACGCCTTTTATGACTTATTTTGATAAAGGAATATGTTTATTTCCCTCTTTAAGTTATTAAATTGCTTAGTTATATTACATTCTAGAATTTAAATTAATGTCTGTAAAACATGTAAAAAAAATGAACACTTTTTAATCTTTAATAACAAAACTCAAATTAAATATCATCATATACAATTGAAAATATCTAACAAAATTATGAAAGTGAAGGCAAAATTCTGCATATGATAATTCTAATATTTATTATTTTTAATTACAAAAAATAATTAAGTATAGTCATATTTTATTCAAAATTATTTATTATAATAAAAAACTCATATGACTCTTTATTTTTAAACTAAATGCAATAAACGTACAGTATAATACTTACCAAAAAATATTTAACGTAATATAAGCTAAAAGCTGGACTTTACTGGCACCTGAGTCAGACAGTAAAATCATCTTTTTTGTATAAAACTTGCACAATTGACATAATAAATTAAAAAATTTGAACAAAAAAAAAAAAATCATCATCACGAATATTTGTAAATGAATTCCACAAACCTTATTTTTCAGATTAATACGAAAAAAGATATCGCCAGCTCTTTAAAAAAACAGTTAATTACATTTCTTACACATTTGATAAAAAAAAAATGAACTCGAATTGAGTTTTAAAGAATAGAAACTTTTTATTATGTAGTTTAGTTTTTTTTTTTTTTTTTTTTTTTTTTTTTTTTTTTTAATATTTTCTTATATAAGAATGGATTTTTAAATTATGAACATTAGGTTATCCAAACCGGATTTGTGTGACATTGGCAAACCATAAATCAGTGTATTCCCTGAATAATAGTATCAGTTGATTTAAATGAACTGTATATATATATATATATAACCTAATTCTAAATAATTGAATGAATTTAATTATTAATTTTAAATGCTGTGTTTTGTGCAATATCTGTTATCAAAAATATTGTTTCATTTATATAAAATCTAAGAAACAATATAACTTAAAAATCCTTACTATTGTGTAACAATATGCATTGTTTACTTTGATACAGGTGCAGGGTTAGGTTGTGTCTTGGGTGGACTTGGATTGGATCATTTGGGTGGCCATTCAACGTTCTTTGCAGCTAGTCTTTTTGCAATGTTTAGCCTTGTCTTTCACCAAATTTTAGTTTTATCTGTGAACAAAAATAAAAACGCTCTCAAAGGGATTCTAGAACTGTAGAAATCATAGTGGACAACGAATATTGCTATCTTTGACTTTAATGACTATTTGAAATGTAACATATATTGTTGTGGAATGATCAGAATGTCTTCAACACAGTGTAACATAAAATTCATTAGTATTTAAATGGATAAAGTATTTTTACGCACACTAAATGTCACATGCGTTTATTCATACGAGTCAAATAACCTAGAGAGATATCTCACATACAATGATTATTTCATTTGCTCAAATATACAAGTTCGAAATGGTTTAAGATTAATATATATGTATATTATAGTTATCTGCATAACTCATAAAATATAAACACATATTTGTTTGATTTTCATATTTGAATGTACAAACACAAATGCAAACAAAAGTAGTAAACATAGAACACAATTTAACTAATTAAATTGTTCAACAATCACAAATGTCTCATTCAAAGATAACAACATGATAGCATCAAACAGAACAGCATATTCTGAAATGAGCATCCACGACGCATGGTTATACTTTACTTTTGTCAATAAATTTTTAAACAGAATTGTTCGAATCCAAAAAGTATACATTTGTGTAGTGGTGCCATCTTTTGGTATCAATAGTTACTAATCTCTTTTTGGGACATTTATAACAATATATATATATCAATGTAAAGCTAAAGCTAATAAAATTGATATATTTCGTAATTATTTGTTAAAAATAATTAATCAACAAGAAAGACATTTAAAGACAGAAAATTGTTACTTTCAAATATGAAAATTTGTCAAATTTTTTTTTAACACTTCTTTAGTCGTTATAGTTATTTGGTAAACATTATCCCATCAAAATCACTATAACAAAGCTTCCTAATCTGTTGATCAGTTAAAACATATCACAGAAATGTTCTGAAGAATTTTAAGACATCAAATGATGAGCTCACCGTGACTTAATCATAGGTTCGCGAATTCGACGTGAACGATCCCCAGTTTAATCACAGACGTCGTTTAATAACAGAAAATTGTTGAATTTCTACCATTTACACGCACTTCTACAGAATTACTTGATTGTGATTATTCCCCATTAAGATACGTAAGCACGGGATGTTAACTTTCAAAAAATCATTTATGAAATTAATACGCTGCAGTTGATCAAAGTACTTATTTAAATAATATTAAAGTCAATAAATTCATTTCATTCCATTTTCATATTATTATTAAAATTTCAAAATAATTATATTATTTTTATTCTATACTCTAAATTCTTATAAATATCTTTCCACTAAAAACATGCATAAAATATATATTAGTTTGGGGAAAAAGTAATCCATTATTTTTTCGGTAGACGTCAGTAGTGGTCTATATCTCGTGAGGTATCTATCAAACAATTTCAGATTTATGCTCGTTGGAAAGGTGACATTTAACACTAAAATATCCTCTTGCGGTTTTTTGTTTGATTAATTCAGTTATGAGTACAAGGTTTTAAAAATGGAAGACAACAAACAGAAAATTCGATACATTTTCGTTTTTCTCTTGTAACGGCGAAAAAGATAGCCGGGTGGCTAAAATTGTGAAAGGTGTTTATCGTCCTATATAAGACTGCAACAACCAGTTACGTACAATTTTTGTTTCGTCGATTCCGTTCGAGTATTTTTGATGTTAGAGATGCACCTCGCATGTGGATACAGCATCGTCGAAAATGTCTATAAAATATCAAAAATGATCGAAGTTGACCGCATATTAGCAGTCGTAAAACGCAAGACCTAAAAATCTACATGAAAGCTGTTTTAAACCTTTTTACAAAGTGAATCCAAAAAAAAAGTTACATAAATTTCAAGTAAAAATAATGGATTTCTCTTTCCCCAACCTAATATTATTGTAAATGTGTGCGTCTTGAATGCTCCAATATAAAATGTATTGTTTACAATGTTCGAAATATGCGAATGTGATGAATATTGTGTATAATTTTCTCCACTGTTATTATAATAAAGTACCATTGAATATTATTATAAATAATTTAATCAGTTCTTTTATTTTTATAAAATTTCCTTTTCATCATCATTTCACATTTTTATAAAATTTCTATCAACTTTTTAGGAAGTGAAAATTTATAGTTTTAATTAGGGCAAAATGTTTTTTTGTAAAAAAACTTGTTTTATTTGGAAACTAAACATTTTACAAAACGTATTTTTCCGGATAATATCGAGAAAATATGCTGAAATGAAAACCTGAGGTATGCATAATTTCTAGAAGCTTCTTTTTTTACATGCCATTCATAAATTTCTAAGCAAAACAGCTTCTTTAGAATTATTCAATCTGGAATGAACAATAAAACGGATTTTTAAATTTAAAAAATTGCAACATAATGCAGTACCTTTTGTAACTCATTTCTTTTATTATCAGTGTACTATTATTAAAGTACATTTTGAATTATTTCTTATCATATCCAAGTTTGATTTTTAAGGTAAGCTTTTTTTTCAAAACAAGCGAATTCATCCTTTAAATTTTTAGAAATTGTGTTCATTCGCAATTAGTTAAAAATTATTTAATAAAAAAATATTTAATATAATTATTAATAATGTTTTTTTGGTTTTATAAGCGATAGTATTTTTTAACCTTTAAGAAGATAGATCGTTATTTCTACAAAAAATAATAAGATTTCACAGGATAAATAGAAAATATTTTAAAATAAACTCTGTTAAACATTAATTAATTTGATATCAAGTAAAAAAAGTATGTGTAAAAAAGGTTTGCGTTTTTTTACGATTTAACCCTTTGGGTACATTTGTCGAATGAGATTCGCATATATTTTGCTTATTTCAATACAATATAGTTTTCAAACGATTCAGTATTCAAAGGGTTAATAAATATTTTCCATGTTTCATTGCATTGAATTGTACACTTCTGGCTACAAAGGATGCAACACCATTGGAAAAGAATGCAAATATAATTTATATAATGTGTTCTCGGAGGTAAGATAAGCATATTATTAGTGCAAAACATCACGGGTGACTGTAGTGCTTGCAAAAAAGAAAAAAGGACTGACCACTTGCAAGCGCAATGTTATTATTTATCCTTTTTGGTTTTGGTTCTTTTTGGTCATGGTGAGATACTACTAAACTTCTGTATTTAGATTCTGCATCTGGTATCTTGATTTGTGGCAGTATTAGATTCCACTGTCGCATACTTCTAGTGCGAATACTTATACATTGAATAGCCAAGCCTACATCTCTAAAGTGTTGGAGCCCGTAGTCTTTCTATACCTCCAGGATAATACGGGATCTCAAGGGGACACAATGTCTAAGAGTTTTTTTTTCCACCGACAGATTCAATTTTTCCTTGGCTGGCTTATTACCTAAATCTGTTGCCAATAGAAAACATATGGCCCATTGTTGCAGAATAACTGGGCTGGGATATCCCTTTCCCTGTCGCACCAAATCAATTTTGGCAAAAATGCGGAAGCCACACGGGTAGTTTTACCACAAGAATCGTCCAAAGTATTTGATTCTAGGACGAAATCTGTGTGATCGTGGTTATGGCCAAAAATAGTGGGATAATACGGGATCTCACGGGGCACACAATATCTAAGAGTTTTTCTTTACCCACCAGATTGAATTTTTCCTTGGCTAGCTTATTCACCAAATCTGTAGCCAATAGAAAACATGTGGCCCATAGTTGTAAAACAACTGGGCTGGGATATGTCTTTCTTTGTTACACCAAATCAATGTTGGCAAAAATGTGGAAGGCACATAGGTACTTTTACCTCAAGAATCATCCAAAGTATTTGACTCTATGACAAAATGTGTGTGGCACTGGTTATGGCCAAAAATAGTGGCTACCCTAACTGCAAATTTTGTCATCATACACACTTTACAAGAAGCTGTAATTTCAATCGTTTGATCTTTGTATAACGTGTTATGAACCAAATAAATTTTGCTATGTCTGGTGTTTTCTTCGCATTGCATTTTGAATAGACAGCGATTTAAGTCTGCAGAAGAAATTCTAATCGAAATAAATTTATTATTTTACATTTTATAAAATGAAATATAAAGTCTTGTTAAAAAATTATTCTAAAATTAATTACAATGGACGATGCAAGGCTTATTAATGATAAGGTATGCTTTAAACATATTTTCGTCAGAAATCGTAAATTTGAAAAAAGAAAGACTCTAACATTAATAAAAGTAAAAAGACAAATCATTTTGAAGGAACAGAAAAAAATATTTTCAAGAGTGTGTATAAATTTTTCTACTTCAATAATTAAAAAAATATGTATTCTAAGTTCTTGAAAACTTGAAATAAAAACATTTTCATAATTAGAAATCATATTATCGAGAATATTCTATACAACCTCATTTTCTATATGAACTTCACTTCAGTTGAATTTGAAATAAAATATTAACAAACAGTGAAAATTATAAACTAAACCACACACACATATTGTATACTATCAATTCCATTTGTAGAGAGATTATGATTTTTTAAAACCATTTTGTCAAAAAATTTAAGATAATATTTGCAAAACATATTTATAATTATAATTTATTTATAAAAGAATTATGGAAAAAAAATGAAGATGTCAAATATATATAGATGTCTCAATTTATTTTACAATCTAACAAGTTCTGCAATTATCAAATCAATCAAATATTTAAATTGTGCTTTTTTTAAAGGTAATTTTCATTTGTTTCGAAACATTTTTGTAATGAAAAGAAAAAATTATTAAATGGTATCGGTGCATTTCATGTCATGTATTCTTTGCGTTTACTTAAGCAATCTGTTGAATTTCTTATAATCTGCAGTATGAATAAATATATAACGAAATACTTATGTTCCATTTTTGGAAGAATACAGTTATAAAGTCGCCAAAAGTGTGTAATTTAGAGTTATATCTAGATTCCTTTCTTCTGAAGCCATAAACATAAAGTATGTATTTATGTATGTATTTAGCTATCAATATATATGATTTGATTTTGTATTTCTTATTTATCTACATTTTATAGTTATTTAGCAATTTTTTAATAGCATCATGTTCTAAACTTGGCACGTAACAAAATTTAATGTAAAATATCAGATTTTTATTGATTCCATTTGGAATAAGCATTTTTTAAAAGAAATATCATCAAAATATGATCACGAACACACGAATGAGAAAACTACATTCCCAAGGAAAATCTTTATTTCCTAAAGGACATATTTATAAAAAATTTCAGAATTTCAAAATATTTTTAGTTTTAAAATTTCGAATTATTGAATATATTTTTAATTTATTTTGCGTTCAAAAGCATATTTTTTCTGAAAACACTTGTAGTAGATACGAAATGCATAGGTTCCTACTTAAATATGTATTATAGTTTTATGTTAAGTTTGAAGTGTATAATAATAATAATAATGATAATATATATACATATATAAATACATATATGTTTTTTTGTTTTATGAGCAAAATATTTCTTTGATTTCAGAAATCTTTTTCTTTTTTTTTTTTTTTTTTTTTAGTTTAGTTATATATTTTCTCTGTCCCATATTCTCTTTGAAAATGAGATATTATCTATTTTTACGAATGGCTTTCGTTATAAGAAAATATAATTTTAAGCAATAATAGTTAGTCGGCAAAATTGGCCATTTGTTAGTCAATGGTAAGAAGAAAACTTTTCACAAAGAAGCTCCTTCTACGTGTCCAGATAGTCACAATATATATATATATATATATATATATATATAAGACTGCTTACTCCAATTTTTGGAGGCTAATTGTGATGATTATTTTAGAGAATTTTTCTAACTTTTACGATGCTGTTAAACGCATTTTAAATTTTAACTGTGTATTTCAAAATTATTGTCAAAGTGTGTTTGTTGCATGGGATTGATTTGTCTATACCAGAAAGACAGACAGAACATAAAAATATCTCTTGAAAAATGTGTGACCTCATAAATTTTTTTATTAATCTAACAAAATTTGAGAAAATTCTCAAAAATAACTAAAAATTTCGATATATATATATATATATATATATATATATATATATATATATAT
>JAPDSC010029340.1:0-13930 GCA_026290005.1 Latrodectus geometricus | reverse complement strand
TAGTGCATTTGTAAATGATGTACATCATTGTTACACAAAATAAAGATGTCTACCATTGGATATTGAACTCTTGTGTGCAGCAACAAGAAGGCGCTTGAGATGTGCAGGTGCTACAGGATCCTTGACCTCTTCGACGTCCTGAAGGATACCTTGAAGATATATTGTTGAGAAGTAGAACAGCGGCACCAGCGAATGAACAAGCAGCCGTGAAATAAAATCCAGCTCTTGAACCGTGGCCACTGTTGATGTAACCTAATAAAACGAAACACAATCTTGATTTCAAATGCAAAATATATATAGGGTTGTATTATCATATAATATTTTCATAGCATTTGCATGAAAAATATGCTGTATGTTGAACTGAAGATGTCTTGGATTTTAGTGGTTGAAATCAT
The DNA here is from genome assembly GCA_026290005.1 of Latrodectus geometricus. Lineage (NCBI taxonomy): Eukaryota > Metazoa > Arthropoda > Arachnida > Araneae > Theridiidae > Latrodectus > Latrodectus geometricus. The sequence continues at coordinate 13,535 of JAPDSC010029340.1, read as the reverse complement.
TTAGATCAGACTTAAGACCAGAAAAATTTTCCTCTTTATTTTATTTTGGCAGGGAACAATTTATTAATCTAAGCTTATTCATAAATTTATTAATTAATCATCAAAGTAATTCAAGTAATCAGTTTATTAATTAATCATCAATAAATATCATCAATAATCATAAAAATAAATATTAGTATACTGAGAATTTTCTTCCATTGTTAAGTTAAAATATTAAGGTGTATGCATTGTTAAAATATTGTTAAAATATCCATTGCTAAAATATTAAGGTGTATACATACATTTTTTTGCTTTCTAAAAAGTATCTCTTGAATATTACGTTTTAAATAATGAAGCAATGATGTTTATGTTGCACTTATTGGTTTATATTGTTTCAGACTTGAAATGCTGTTTTAAAAACAAAGAGTAGAGTATAATTCAATGGATGACTAATACAGTACATTAAAATTCGACCAACACGATTATAAAGAAATTTATGTATGAGAAATAGAATTATTCATACTTAGAGTTTGTTTTTCTTAAAATGGAAAATAGCTTTGCCATTAACATTGAATCAAAGTCATAACATAATAAAACATTTTCAAATCTTCTTCACACCAGTGAATTATTTATGTCTGTATTCAAGGATGTGATATTAGTCTAGTCATCACTGTAGTACCAGATGTTGTGAGTTAATTAGATAAACTGTGAAAAAATATAATCTAACAAAAATACAAAGATTTATTATTTAAATTAGGAACAGATGTTCAATTCTGTTCGTAACAAATGCTAGAAGGATCAAATAAACAAATTATATTCGATGCTTCCGGCGACAGGCACTAAAGCAATATCCACAAAAAGTAAAAACGAATACTCAGAAAATAGATTAGAATAAGCAAATTCAAATATATTACGTACGTCGTTAACAATTCTTTATTTCTTCAGCAAACATTTTCAAAAATATATTTTAATTAATCTCATAATGAAATGTTTTGAAATTTTCCTTAAGCAAAATATAATCAAAAATCTAACATTAATTTGAAATTACCGCTTAAAGAGAAAATAAAACATCTTTGCTACATTGAGAAATATACTAAAATAAATTTCAATGCACCAATAACGAATGAGTAAGCTTACCATTTATAATTATCTTTATTAAACTAATTGGAAAAGTATCAAGAAAGATTTATATAGGTTTAAGCTTATTCTGTAAAATTCAATAACTAAAAAATAGCTATAGTTTTCATGTTTTGAAAGATAAAAAAGCGAAAATGTTTCAACATTGATAAGGAAATTTAAAAAACTCTCATTTACCGATTTTCTATGCAAATAAAAAAGTGATTAGAAACACTTTATCAATTGATGAATAATTAAAAAAGAGAATTTGAAAATCAACAAATTTTTTTCTTCTCATATAATTTTTTAATCAATTTTACTTTTCAAAATAACTACAAATTTTATAATTATACTTTGTCTCTTATTATTTTATTGAAATTTGCATGTTTTCATTGAATCAAATCATTTATTTGATGAAATATTTAACTTTATAGTACTAACTAAAAATAAGGGTTGTTGAATTATTTGTATTAATAGAAACTGAAATTATCATACAACAAATGGATGAGATTTCTAAATTGACCTTTTCAGATGAAAAAATGTTAAGTTATATGAGCTAGTTAGACTACAAATTTATAGACATATACATGTAAAGCACAATATAAATTACCTTTCACAATGACTTGAAGAAAGCAGAATGTTAGAATAAAAGTCTTAACTCATCACAGATTTTATTTACATTATTTAATATCCATATATATTGAACTATTAATTACAAAAATATTTCCTTGAATCTTTGTATAATGGTAAAATTTGACTCTTGAACATTTAGAGATGTCTTGTAATAAAAACTGTGCACTTTTATTCAGATTTTATTTTATTGATCTAATTCATAAAATACCTACAAATCATCAAAGTTTTCAAAAGAAAAAACAATCATTTAAATTGAGTTAAAAATGCTTTTACGGAACTGAGGAATATAAAATTATAGTTTCAAATATAAAAAAATTATTTTCTTTCAAAGAAAAAAATACATCAAATAATTAAGTATATTTTTCAATTATTATAGTGTCTTGGAAATGATTTATCACGTTTTGTGTTTGTTTTTGCTTAATTTGTATAATTTTAATTTCATTGTGTACATGCAATCTTTTTATAACAGCTAACAAAAATGTGTATATAATCATAATATACGAATTTTTCATGAAAAATCGAAAGTTTACTGAATAATGAAATGCTATATTTAAGAAGAAAATTATTGGAAAATATCTTGCAAGTTATCTCTTAATTTGCAACTTTGTTTACCAATTCAGAGTGTGACTGACGTAGGGTGTCACCCAGTACAAAACTTTCCCTTGGTAATAAATGATAGGCATTACTAACTTAGTGAAATTCATATTATTAGGAAATCAATCCTTCCGGACGAGATTGATCATTCAAAAGGACCATAAAAACAAAATTTATCAAGTTCTTATTTATGTATTATACAACAACAAAAGGATGCCACTGCTCCCAGGCAAAGAACCATTCCTTTCTCATTCTATAAGAATAAGAGAATAATAACAGTACACACCTATGTTTCGGCAATAATTGAAGATAATTGCAATTTTCCACTGATTGATCCTGCCTTTTGCCTTAACTGCTGTGGATGAGCTGCCCACTTTAGGGTGTTGGAAAAAAATTAGCAGACGAACTAAAATAGAAATCATTATCCTCTCTATCAATGAAAGAAAAAAAAGAGCAGACGATAAAAAAAAAAATATTCATCGATTATTGGATTAGAAACATCTGGCATCAAGCTGCACAAGTGGAGATGAAAATGCAATGAGGAGGTTAGAAGAATAAATAAAAATTCGTAAACATCTTTCTTTCGTCTTAATGATCCTTCGTCAGCTGAAAAGGCGTGAAAAATATTTCAATTTTCAAAAGAATATGCCTCTGTTAGTTATGTAGTTAAAAGATAATTTGTTTATAGAATAATGACTTTTTTGAGAAACATATTTCTAAAAACAAACCAAATTCATTCGATATAGATTAATTTTATAATTATAGAAAATTGGTGACAAGGTTCCTTTAATTTACGAAGTATTCGCTTCCAAAATTAAAGGTTGTCTTAGTAAAAAATATTATTTTAATTTCAAACGTAAAAATTGTTTAAAGAAATATTAAATTCTAAATTGAAACAAACAAGCTTTTCAGAGGAACGTTGTGACAAATTTATACCTTAAGAAGATTATTATGTATCCATTTTTATTTCATCATAATAGACAAGATTATCGAATATCTACATCAAGTGTGTCGAATCTGAATTATGCCTCAGAAAAGTGCCAAATATGAAAATTTTTCAATTATTTTATTTTAGCTTTTAATTAATATTTTATTTCAGTTTCTAAATTTAGTTCCATTTTCAGTGATATTATTTTCGCCTCCATAATGAAACTGCTCAAAAAGAAACTTAACTACGATTTTCATTTTAAGTAGTCTATGATAAGATTTTTGATACATAATTCACATGTTCTTCAATAATTTTATTAAAAATTAAAAACAATTTTTTGTCAAATACTCAAGTATAATAAGAAATTTGAATTAAAAATATTTAGAAATATTGTATAATTGAGAACAGAAATAAGATATTGTAAAGATAGAAAATAAAATCCTGTCTTAAAAACGTGTTCCCAGATACTTAATTTTTCAGTAAATAAATCCATGGGAACCTGAAAAATATTGTGATGATTCATGCGCAATCAATATTTGATTATTATAATCAATGTGTATTCATTTACAATGCTTAACAATACAAATTTCATGTTGAATTCGTTTTTTTTTGTGAATAAACAATGAGAAGTTAATGAGAAATATATTATTGCGTATGAACATATATAAGAAGTAAAATTTTAACTAAATTAATTTTTCATAAGCCTCAATTTATAAAAATTTTGAATAAATATGAAAATGAATTATATTTAGATTTATTACCATAACATATGTCAAAAAAGCCCTATGCAAGTGTAAAAAATTTACTTTTAACCAGAGAATTTTTGCAAATTTTTCCCACCATTGTATGTAAAGAGAGATCTTAATTCAATAACTTGGGAAGATGCTTTTTAAAAAAACATCACATTGTATAATATTCAAATGAGAATATTATTGAATGATACCTAATTAAAGTTTAAGAAAAATAATTTGAATATTTTCTGACTCACTCATGAAAATATTCATGAGGGATGTCAGATGAATTGAGTCAATGTCAGTGAATTTAGCCAATTTAAGAAGAGCTTAAAAAGCAGTGAGAAGTGAAAAATAAAATTAAAAATACGGCTTTTAAAAATATTTTATAGTTTAATTTTTAATTTTAATGAAACACAATTTTTTTGTTTAATGAATATGCAATTATGAGCTTGTAAATTTCCTTCAATATTATTTTTCGTTTAAACAAAAAATATTACTAAATTATTTCAAATATATGCTTAAATTTGTATTTAATAGCCCTAAAATCAAACAATTAATGAAAACTTTAATTTTATGTTTATTTACAGTTAATTTGATGAATTCAATAGTACTGTAAAATTGTACACAAGTTAATGAAATAATATATTTAGTAATTCTCTCTCTTTTAAACGAAATTAATTGTTTTTTTAAAAAATTCATGTCAAATTTTATTGCATGCATTTATTTTAAAGCTTTTTTTTTTTGTTTCTAATGGCAGGCACCCTTGAGTAATTAACCCATCTGCCGCAACAAGGCTGGAAACTGCTACTCATTGTATCGTTACCCGGTGGGCACCTGTGAACCAAGTCACGGAGGTACGAGTAGCATCGTCCACGCCACACCACCACAAACCCGTTTGTAGGGTGGGCCACATTCATCCATCATCTGAGGAAAGGACAAGAAACACAGAGAGAGAAAGAGAAAGTACATCCATGCCCGAGCCGGGATTCCAATCCAGGTCCTCCCATCCGTAGTCAGGTACTCTTACCAACTGACAGGGTGGGTGGCTTCATTTTAAAACTTATATGAAATATACTAAATTATTTCTCAAAAATAAGATTACGTAACTGAAACTATTGTTTTACTTAAAATATTCAACTTACTCGTACATAAATGCTTCAGCTAAAAACATATAAACTTCCAAATACGGTACAGTGATCAAGATGACTCAGAATCACACATTAGTGGCAGTTTAGAAATACCTTTTTCACGTGATATAAAGAGATGAAAAATTAAGCAGGCTTTATTTATGCTCACTTCAAATTTTTACGGCACCAGCGTTTATGACGTTATATGACAGCCGATTTCTATCTTTGAAGTTGAGAGAGAGATGACCGTAGTGATCTATAGGGACAAACAGTTCTCGGTGTCACTTTGTTCCGAGATATATTGGAACAAACGTATCAGTAAAAGTGGCGAATTAACCACCGGAGATTCTTCGAAGAGTTCCAACTAAAATAAAAAGAAAGCCAGTGGCAGCCCGCAGCGAATCGTCAACCATCTATATCGATGGATGTTTCAGCCATAGGGAATTTCAATCGTATTTTGCTGAAATGTCTGTTTTAACACACACGCAAATACTGTTATAGATTTAATTTAATAATTAGTTTTAACACCTCCGCATAAGTTTCACTTCATTGTGCCATATAGGCATGACTTTTTACAAGAACTTCGATAAAGTTCATATGCATCGGATTTGTTGAACCACATTGTAATGATCGATTATCAAAGAGGGTTGTATATCCAATGTTGTCTGTTGAGATTTATTCCTAGCCATATACCATTTTCATGCTTTATCACTTACAATTAATGATTGTTGCTTATTCTTTCAAAAATAGCACTCGTAAACAAGATTGAATAGGTTGTACTCAGGCCAACGAAAAAACTATTAAATTTGATAGAGGATTTTTAAGGCAGCAGTGCATGAGCCATTTGGAAATCAGGTAGAGATTTGAAGCAAAAACATAAAGAGTTTTATAAATATTAATGACATGTATTCATATAATTTATACACGACCAGTTACTGGATTAACATTATCTTGAATTTCGCTGGAAATTTCCCATTAGCATTTGTAGTATGAATAGAAGGTCTCAGTTTCCTAATCCCATGCTATTCACCAATGAGACAATGCTTCAAGTGAGAGAGTATTTTCATTATTCATAAATATAGAACGTGGATAGTGACGAAACAACGTGTGATTTGCACTCGGGTTTCACAGACTCATTTTATGATAAACGCTTCAATCGATTTTAATTTATACACCTCGTCTGGTGATATCTATAGTCTGATCTCCTGAAAGGTGAAAAGGAATAGAATATTTAATCTTAAAGTATGTGCTTCCACACCAAACAAATTTCCAGGGATGCATTCTTCATATTGATCAATATGATGTCAAATAAAATCATCTGTATGTAACCGTATGAATGCAACATTTACCTAACAATGGATTTGTCCAATCCGATCACCAGACTTTTTGTATATGGATTACTTGTTCTGACGGCATATGAATTCCCTTGTCTATGAAATCTATGGTGACAATACTACGAATTTTATGCAATGATTCAGTTACCAGGAAAACTCGAAGCATGCCTTAATGATTCAGAATACCCGAACTTTGATGCTTCAAAGATATGAAAAGCCTGCATTACTTTTGGGGATCATCAACTGAACACTTCTGTTAGTATCAGCAGTACTTCCTCTCTTCATTTCCTTTGGCATATTTATGAACAGTATCATGTTTTATGTCCTGTTTTGAGTATTTTCCTGTCATATATTTTATGTCTACACCACCACAGTCCTTTTCTTTATGTTCATATAATCTACAGAATGAAGCCTGAAGGAAAGTGATGCGACAAAAAAATTCTATTGTAAGTGCAAACAATATTGTTAGGTAATATGTACCCAAGACAACATTTATTCATACAAACAATCTCCCTTAATATATACAATACAATATCAATGTTTATAGAAGATAGCATTTTAAAGGATAAAATTAGGAATCATAGCTGCACAATACACCATAAAGTTAATAAAGCCTTTATTTTAAAAGAGACTTAGATAGAACAAAATACGCATTTGGAGAGTAAATTAAAGAAAAATAGAATAAAAACTGCAAGAGGCACAAAAACGACTGTCAAAAATCAAAATTTAGATTAATCCTGGTACGTTTTAATGATTTACGAAAATATATTCAAAAACATTTATTTTAAAACGACATTTAGGAATCATATTTCTTTTCAAAGGAATTTTTTTCTAATATTTTTAATACAGATGTATTTACTTAAATGAAATTAACTTCCAAAATCAAAACAATTGAAGAATCAATGCAGAACATATAACAAAATTTTACTACATGAAACATTAAGTAAATATCACATTTAATTATACACTACTGGCCATTAAAATTGCTACACCAGGAAGAAATGCAGATAACAAAATGATATTTATTGGACAAATATATTATACTAAAAATAACAAGTGATTAAATTTTCAAAAAATTTGGCTGGATAGATCCTGAGAAATCAGTTCCCAGAACAACCACCTCTGGCAGTAATAACAGCAGTTATACGCCTAGGCATTGAGTCAAACAGAGATTGGATTGCATGTACAGGTACAGATGCCCATGCAGCTTCAACACGATGGCACAGTTCATCAACCGTAGTGACTGGCGTTTGGTGTCGAGCCAGTCGCTCGGCTACCATTGACCAGACGTTTCATATTGGTGAAAGATCTGGAGAACGTGCTGGCCATGGTAACAGCCGAACATGTTCCGGTTATGCACGCTGCCAGTGTGCGTTCACCACGATGCCGCCAAACACTGATGCGACCATCATGATGCTGTGCACAGAACCTGGATTCATCTGAAAAGATGACGTCTCACCATTCGTGCGCCCAGGTTCGTCGTTGATCACACCATTGAAGGCGCTCTTGTCTATAACGCAGCGTCAAGGGAAGCCGCAGCCATGGTCTTCGAGCTGAGAGTCCATGCTGCTGCAAACGTCGTCGAACTGTTTGTGCAGACACTTGTTGTCTTCCAAACGATCCCGTTTCTTGACTCACGGCTCGTGACGTGGTTCACGATCCATTACGGCCATGCGGATAATATGCTGTCTTCTCGGCTGCTAGTGATAGGTGGCCGTTGAGATTTCGCAAGGCGTTCCGTATTACCATCTTGAACCCATCGATTCCATATTCTGCTAACAGTCATTGGATGTCGACCGACGCGAGCAGCAATACTGCGATAAGATAAACCGCAATCCCGGTACGCTACAATTCGACCTTTATCAAAGTCAGAAACGTGCTGGTACGCATTTCTCATTCTTACACGATGCATCACAACAACTTTTCACCAGGCAACAACGTTCAAATGTAATTTGTGTATGAAGAACCGGCTGAACAATTTCCTCATTTAAACACAATGTAGGTGTCGCTACTGGCGCCTGCTTTGTTTGAATGCGCTGAAAAGCTAATCATTTGCATATCACAGCAACATCTTCCTTTCGTATAAATTTCACGTCTGTAGCATGTTGCCTTCTTGGTGTAGCAATTTTAATGGCCAGTAGTGTATTTTCAAAAAAATCTAATTAAAATTTTTGTATAAACTCCCTTCAGTGTGTACATAACTGATAATATATTTCAAACAAAAACTTTAGCTATTTATTTTAACTAAATACGAAAACTATAAATAAGTAAAGATATATAATTTAACATTATCCATATAAAAGTGTTAATTTTCATTATTTTAATGGATTTGTGTGAAACATTGGGCATTCAATTATTACAGATATATTTAATTGATGTAGATGCTTGTACTTAAACTGCTATTTTAAATCCCATATTTAGGCCAAATTTTGTTAGTTATATTTAAATTTTTATTTTTTTTTCTCTCTCTCTCCTCTCTTTGGAACTACGAATCACAAAGACAAATTATAAGTGCTTTATATTATTATCAAAGGAACTCAAGTTCCCATGTATGGTAGAAGGTAGACCGTTTTTCTCGCTCAACTTAACTTTTACAATAAAACGGATTCCTATACTAGCTTTAAAAGTGATTTTTACACCATACGCCTTCAATGGTTTATGTATAATATGATTATTTTTGCAGATATGGTAAAATGTTCAAATTGAATTTTGTCGCAAATCTCCTTGTTCTTTATCTCGTAACAGTTAAAGCAAATACATTTTTTTTATCAAATGAAATATGAGATAAAATATATGGTAATAATTAGAAATATAATGCAACTAAATGTGCAAGCACATAGGAATGCATCAAAATTTTAACTTTAAGAACGAATTTAACAACGTTCATTATAATTTCTGTAATTTTAAACCATTATTATATCAGTCAATAATTATTTTAGCTTACCTGTAATAGGTATTCCTATCAAAACAGGAATACTCTGAGCCCATTCCACAAAGGCCCAAGCTCTGCTGAAACTTTTGGCCCGAATTTTTTCAAATACTAACATCTTCAATGAATAGTGCAACCCACCGCATGGTACACCATACATCCAAGAGAACAGTACGAAACCATAGTAGTCTTTTGCAGTATGCACTGACAAGTAACTTAGACCTATAGCGATCATAGCTGCCTGGCACAGGTACTGCTTGCCCACAATGCACTCAGCGTTCCTTTTGACAAGTAGCAGTCCAAAAACTCCGCAACCTATCACAAAGGCCATGCCCAAATGACATTGTATGAGGAGCACGGATTCTATTTCTAGTCCTTCAGCAGTTACGAGGAGAACCTGTAAAAAGAATTAATTAAGAAGTAAATAAAGGACGATTTTTTGAAAAATTTATAAAATGAAAAACTTTTATCGTTATTGTAGCTCAAATGTTTTGGTATTTTAACGTTAAAATTTCAAATTTCAAAAATCGGAAATCAAATTTTTTAATGTTGAAAACACAAGCACAGTTATAAACGTTTATTATATACTTGCTTATAATTCAGATGAATTAGAGTAACAAAGGATAAAAATTTTATTTTATTACCAGTAAATTTTCAAATACATCAAAAGAAAAATAAATTAATTATAATCAAATCGTACAATAAAGCATAATATTTTCCATTATAATATATAAACCTAAAATCAGATTGATCCCAAGTGTAGAGAATTTTCATAATATTATCTATGAAGAGAAAAAACTTTTATAAATTAAAAGAAAATATTATCCAAAAAAACTAAAATTGTTGGAAAATTTTAAAATCGAGTTGTAATTTACAGTTTTATGCAAAGCAAGAATGTGAAATATTTCATTAAAATAAAATGATATAGGCACCTTATTTATGTTCTGTATCATTAATTAAATGTAATTAAAATTAATTAAATTTATTTTTTAATACTAATTATTTATATTTTTTTAGTTTTATTACTATGAATTTCTTGCACAAAGGAATATTGAAAAAAATCATTTTATTTAAAAATCGTGAGTGAGAGAATATAATTATTCTTTTAAAAATCAAATAAAAATATTAAAGTTTCAATAAAAATTTAAAAATTATATAAATCAAATGAAGTTAAAAATCAAATAAAAATTTAAAAATTTTAAAGTTTAGATGATTATTTCTCTTGTAAAAATCAGTCAATTCTTCTCACTTATAATTGCTAGATGACATTAATATTCATGTTACATTTTGAAGTATATTAAACTTCATATTGTATTGTTCAGAAAATAATGTTTATTCCAGTAAAAATGTATTAATTATATAAAAGATGTTTCTTTTAAATTATTTTAGTGATCATTGCCATAAAAATTTTAAGTTGATGCATAGAGCTTAACAAATGAAAATTGCTAAATGTTTAACGCTAAATTGGCAGTTACAAATATTTTTTCACAGAATTACAGTTAATATCATCAATCAATAGAATATTTCCCCAATATCCCTATGATTCTTTGACTGATTAATAAGACCAAGTCAAAAATTGACATCCATTTTTCACGGCAAAAACCCACAAACATCACAGAAAACCAATTTCTCAAGAATAAAGAGAACAAGAAGATATATTTTTTCATGTAAACCTATTCTAGTATTCTCTTAAAGACGCCAAAGTAGATCCTTCGGTTATCGAAGCAGATTTATGGTTCGTTTTATTTGATTTGGATCGCATTAAGGACCAAAAATTATTGATCGGTATTTATCACTTGCCTGGTGACTTGCAATTATCATAGATTTCGCGCTTAATACATGGGTATTGTCGAACGGCATACACACCTTCGTTCTCAAAGCCCAACCCAAAGATAAGCGTTTAATTTTCCACTGGCTACACATTGTCCTCCCGGCCATTTCTGTGTCGGGCTACTTTAGACTTTGAACTTTTCATCCTTTCAGAGATTTGCTATTTGTGATGATTGCAGGTTCCTGTACTAATAAAGGCGACGAAGAGAATACTTGAGTGATTTCCGAGACAGATTTCCATTTTAACACTGGATTCAAACAGAGAGTGACTTATAAATATTCAAATTGATCACAGCTTTGAGGTATGAAAAGTTAATAACTTTGAGCACGGGAGAATGTAATTTCGTCTCATTTCTAATCAAACAAAAAAAGTCTTTGAGCTCATTGCTTATCAAAAAATTAAGCTTCAGATAATGAAACTGGAAAGCAACAATTCTCGTTATCTAAAGTGCTCAAATATTTTGATTCAGTCAGATGGCAACTGATTTATGGCTGATTTCAAGATAAATTCTTTTTTTGACAAAACTGGTAGAAAGTGCTCAAGGTATGATTTTGTTTTAAGGCTTTATTTTAACGTAGTTTATATTAAATATATTCAAAATTCTTCAACTTATTAGTACAATGTAAGCAAACTACATAAGTAGTCAATATTAACTAATTATTTTAAGAAAGATTCAACATTACAAGTCTTATTCATTTTAAAATTATTTATATTGCCGTTTTAACACCTATTCCCACTGAATTGGAAATCACTAACCTTATTGAATCTAACTTTTTCTTTGTATACTTTGCAGACCAAATATTTTCTCAATTGCCCCTCAAATTTCCAAATAATTTAATCTAGCACAATTACAATGTTTTGTTGTATTTGAGTAAATGAGCTTAATGCTGTAAATTAGAATCATCGTTGGGTCTCCTGTTAACAAATCAATGATTTCAATTCACAAAGTTTCTATCTATATAGCTAATAATATAATAAAGTGCTCTTAAAAAGCAATATGAATCGGCCTCCAGTTTTATTTGAATTCAATGAATGTTTGTAAAGTTTACTTGATTACACAAGTAAGAATGAGTAATTGGTAATTAGCATAACAACAGTGAAGAACTAACAGTAGCTATTGCTACTCAATGACATAAATTTAATCTTGCGATCTAATTATATTCAAAAAATCTTATAATTAGAAAACAGGGTATTTATCTGTCATCAAAAATAATACAGATTAAACTAAATACTAATGGTTCAAGTCACATAATTTTTAATTAATTATTTTTGATACAAGTAAATATTTCCTTTTATTCAATTTTTGTATTTGTATTGATAAAATGTACCATGTTCATATTCTTATTAAATTCTTTTGCACTTTATATTGTGTATATTGTATTTATGATATATATGAAATTAACAGAAAACGAAATGTGCAAGCTATATTTCTGTTAAGAACTTCTATCAATTAAAAAAGTTGACGTAAAAGAAGTAAAGTGATTCATATTTCATCATCACAGTATTTAGGATTTATGCATATCATCTATAACTTTGAACAATTTAATTATTTGAATTTAACGTGATGAATGTAAGAAGACAGTGATAGTAATTGATGTAAAAAAGCTGGAGAATTCTGAGGGCAGATAAGAAAAAAATCTTCTTTAGTAGTCATTCAATGACAAGATTAGAAATTTGTGACCATACATTGATTTGATTGCTCTCAATAAAGTGCGGGATCTTGAATTTTACTATCGTTTTACGGTGAAGAAGCGTTTAATTACAAAGATTAGTGAACGTTTCCACAAGCTATTGCGTATCCATTGCAAACTAATTGCATTTTCTACTTGCAAAGAATATTTAAACAGATACCGTCAATGAATGATGCATTAACATCTTTTTTAATTCAAAAGAATATATTATTGCAGATATATTTTAACTTAAGGTGGGTCATTCGGTAGAATAAGATTCAAAAGATACTAATGAAAACAGAATACATGATTTGTGCAAAAATACTTTGTAAATTTCGAAAAATAAGGCAAGACTATACAAAAATAAACTTATAAGTAATTAAAAAAAGGATATGCTAAATCTATATATGGTGAAAATGCGCCATAGGTCCCCTACTTGGCGAGTTTTCAAAATCACACATGCCATGGCGAAAATTCTTCCGCTATTTCAAAGTGAAACTTAATTAGCGACCAATGAAAAGGCTTAAACAGAAGAGTAATTAATGAGCATGCGCGGAAAAGCACATCAAATTCGCGAGTTGGTGAAGTAGGGGACCTAAAGCGTAAATTAACCATATATATATATATATATATATATATATATATATATATATATATATA
>JAPDSC010029334.1:24148-43809 GCA_026290005.1 Latrodectus geometricus | reverse complement strand
TTATAATTGGATTGGTATATCAAGAAATCACATAACAGAAAAATATCATCTTTGTAATTAGAGATTTCTTTGCAAATGATTCTATTCTGTTAAAAGACTATTTTTAGATTGAAATTCGCATTGTCAAACTGATATATTATGAGGGTATCTAAATATAAAGTAAAAAATTCAAAACATTTATTAAATCATATCAATTTGACCATCTCATTTGCATAAATCAATATGTTAAAAAAATTCATATGTTAATTAAAAACTATGTTCTTAAAATAAATTAACAATGGCATTAATATATACTAAAAATTTTTAAGTTGATCTGTTATTGATTGATATCTGTGAAATTCTATGATTTACATTATGCTTTCACAAAATTATTTTTTAAAAAATAAATTTTGTTTTAACAAGATAAAAAATATTCTTCTTATTATGACTTTTTTCATAGTAAGACATGTACTTTATGAATTGAAAATAAAAATCAATGTAACGAAATATCGTATAATTTCTTTACATTTATAAAATACTTTAAAAAAATCAATTTTAAATGTACATTATAAAGTGAAGTTTTTTTTATATATATGAGGTTATTTATAAGTATGGATATATAGCATTTTTCCTATAACATAAACATTAAAAGCATAAACAGGAAAGTTTATGAAAAAAAGAAGTAGGAAATTATCTAAATAATATTTTTACAATGTTAACTTGCATAAGGATTTTATTGGTCTAACAAACTTTCAATATAATTTAATGAACTCGAAAACACTTATTTCTAAGTCAATGACTATTGTAAAAGAGTTTCTCAAGAATTTTAACAAACATATTGTCTAATTTTCTTTTAGAATTCAATAGAATTGTCTAAGACGAACACAATTTTACTTAATATCATTACTTATTTTACCAAGATAATAAAAATTACCATGCCAACAAAATAGTGTATTAAATGTAATTTCCAAAATTTTAAAAAGTTATAAACCATAAAATATGCACTTAAGTACTTATTTTTCGGTTTACACCTATACGTGTAACAACAGGTCCATATTTGAAAACCAGTTTCTTATCACAGATGGGATCCCGTAGACCAAAATTGAAATAAAAAGCTTCTGAAAGCTTACTGAATAAATATCACATTGAATAATCTTCAATAAAAAGCAATTTTCTACATTAAGTAAATTATGCTTTAAATTTATAACTATAGAGATACATAATAATGATGACTGCTACAATAAAATAAGAATATACAATAAGAAATGAGCAGATTCTTCTCACTACTAACTAGCCTTTATCACTATTCCTTAAAAATAGAGGAAGTTTCCTTATTTTATCTCATACAATATAGTTTAATCTGAATTAATTAAATTCAAACTAACTTATTGAATGAATAAAACTTTGAATGGGTATGAATGATTGAAAAATATATTTGGTTTGATTGTTAATTAAATGTAAAGCACACAATTTGTTATTTTGTTAATGTTTTCTTTAATAAAATCATGTTAAATAGTTTAAAATTAATCTTTTATATAGTGTACTATATGAATTTCTTAAGAGTAGTTGTAAAAAAATATTAAATAAAAGAAACAACTGTGATCACTGTTCGTTAGTGGTTCATTTTTTTTATATTAATACAAGTCATTTCTCTAATAAGCTGTTTGCAATTCACAATTCTTAGTAATTAACAATATAGTATAAAAACTTAAAACTTTATACGAAATATCGAAATCATTTTCAGTAAAACCTCCATAAATTTATTTAGTAGTTTAATTTAATTTTCTACCATAGTCATGTTTGTGATCAAACATAGTCATGTTTGTGATGTTATATGTTTCAAACATAGTCATGTTTGTGATGTTATATTCTATCCATTATGTTCTAAAATATATATAGAATATAATCTATATTAGATATATAATTTGTGCTTCCCTAAAGTACTCTTAAAGAAAATTAAAATGGGAAATAAAGTTTTTTTTTCTCTTTCTTTATCCAAGTATATTTTATACATCTATCTATAAATCTATGTATAATCTATTTATACATCTATGTATAATCATTCATAATAATTTATTAAAATTTTAGATTAGGCATAAGATTAATAAATCCCATTATAGAAATAAATAGTATTGATTTATAATTTGTAAAACATGTATTATTCACAAATTGGTCGAAGCTTAAAATTTTTAAGAAACGTTTATTGAAACACTTTTTTGGAATTTTATTGGAATTTAGAATGAATATTTGTTCAAATTCTGATCCATTTGTATATATTTTGTTGAAAAGAGAACAAAATATGGCAAAAATTTTCTATAATGTAGTTTCCGAAAAAATTTTAACTTCGGAAATGGATAAAATTGTTCTTCATTTTTTCCAGTAAAATATATTTTGCTGAAATTCTGTCATTCATAGCAAAAAGCATTTTACTTCTGAAATCTTGTAATGGTTTTTCTTGAAAAACCTTTAAAGGAAAGCTTACAATGTGAAATCATATTTCAGAGAGTAAACGTAATATTGAAGGCATTTGAGTAAAAAATGTAGTCCGAACGTAAAATATATCTTTTTGGTCTTAAGAATAAGCTATCATTATTTTTTGAGAATAAAAATGATTTATCGTGTTTCCACCCTCACGTGTTGATCTAAAATATTTCCCCGTTTTCAGAGAGTTATTTTTGCAAGATCTTATTTGGAACAATCAATGGACGATATGATGGTAAATCTATAAAAAAGTAGAAAATGGTTGAAAGTACAAAACCGATATTATTTTAATATTTATAAACAAAGTAGACATATAATATTTTTGTTAGTACAGTATGTAAGACCAAGTCACCGATATAAATATATATTCATTTTTTATAAATGTCATCTTTAATGATATCTTAAATAGTTGTGTTTTTATTTGTCATGGATAAATATGTTTTATTCACGACAGGAAACTTGTTATAAAAGTATCCAAAATAAAGATAACACATTAATTTTGAGATCAATGAATGGAGAAAATATTTTTCTGTAGAAATTATGAAATAACATTTCATGCCTATTTACCACGGGAGTATTAAATTATATTTCGTAAATACATCTTGACATACGTTATCGTGTCCAACAATTTGTCAAATTTATTTGACCTAAATATTTTTTCTTCATATATGCTGATAATTAGGCAATTTTGCTGAGGAAAGAAGTTGTAGTTTGAAACACACATATCTTCAGTAATCCAATTAAATGCTCACTTTGGGCATTTAATTGGATAACTATTTTTTAATTTATTTTGTATTTACTAACTAATTTAATGTTAATAAATGTAAAACAACTTTAAGAAAAAATATATTTTACTTTTACTGACAACATAATATAAATCTAGGTGCTAAAATAGGGAACAAGTGAGCGAAAAATCCCGGAGAAAATCTAAAGAATTTACGAATATTTTATTGAAGATGTAACTTGCAGAGCAAACTAAAACAAGATATATGGTGTAGGATAACAAACTGACGAGTCCAATTTTCAAGCAAAAATATAATTACTCAGTTTTACATTCTAAGAAACGGATGCAAATTACAATAAGTGTGACACTTTTGAAATTATTTCATGAAATGTGCGCAATTTGTAAAATATGAACACATTAATGAAAAATTAGAAAAACATAACTCAATCAGCTCTAAAACAATTAAAGCAATTTTGATTAATATATTTAATATTTTCAATGTAAATCATGTTACACGCAGATGTATCTAATACTGAATGCCTTTACTGAAATATATAAAATTTACAAAGAATTTTTTTCAACAAAGAAAATTATAATTTTATAAAATTTACAAAGAATTTTTTTCTAAATGAACAGTAGAATAAAAAAACTTTTTAAATACATTAATTAGCGTAAGTTAAAAATAATTCTAGAATTTATTAATTATTTTTAAAAAAATCAAAATTGAATATTAACTATAATATCAATAAGCTCCAATAATAATTAGCATATATATACATATGTTTAATACCTTAGACAATGTATACAGCTAAAAATAGAAAACTAGTTCTTCAAGAGATTTTTTCTAAGATATTTCAAAAAAGCTATATATTTATTCGATTGCTTATCAAAAGCGATAATATCTAGGAAAGTATATAATGCATTAAATACAAGAATATCACCTCCAAAATCTAAAAGCATAGAAAAAACAATTAAGGTATATTTTTCAAGATTTAAATAAATAAGATTTAAGTTTTACTACCCAACAAAAAATGATTGAAACCACATAAGGTTACACATTTCTTCGTAGCTCTATATTTTTTAATCTTTAAGTCTCTATCATTATAATATAAAATATAGACCTTTAAGCGTAATTTTAGTTATGAGATATACAGTTAAAATTGCAAATATTGTATATATGTTATACTTAAAAAATACTGAAAATAATCGTGTGATATTTAAGACATTATCAACTTTTTCTTAACCGGAAGTTAGTAACTGAGAGAAAACAAGAGCTCATTAAAAGATTTTATTCATCTCTAAATTTTGTTTTTATTCATTTAATTATTGCATCACACACGAATACATACATAAACATAAATCTTTCATTACAGTTTTCTGCTAAACAAGAATTGTTTTTATGCGTCTGAATAATAAAAAAATAAAGAACTACAAAATATTTTTTGTTAAAAATTTGATCGATAAAAAATGTAATCCTTACGAATTAAGTTTTTACTTCAATAAAGAAACACTTCCATAAAAGTTATTTTGCTATAAATACACCTAATATTTTAATCGGATAAGTAAGTATAGAATAAATTCTGTTGAGTATAAAGTTATGGTGATTGAAAAACATAAGTAATGTGATAAAGTCCTTATATCTTTTAATTATATTTATATATTTTAAGTAATTGAGATACACATTGCTTTTAAATATTGATTGTATGTAAAGTATATAAAGCTAAATGAAAATTTTTTTAATTTGAACAAAGAATTTTTAGCCTTTGAATTATTTAACAACTAATTACGCATAATTTTCTTTAAGTGCAATTTTTCATTGTGAATTAGTTTGCTTAAATGATTAAATCATTTATTTCAATAATCTAAGCAAATTATTTCACAATAAACACAGAATAGTTCGTATTTGGCACACATATTATTTAAAATAATCATTCAAAAAATTATAATACCATCCTTCGATATTTTAAAAATATTTATTTTACACTAACTAGTAAAATGAGTGATAGTTTGAATAGTCATATTA
The DNA here is from genome assembly GCA_026290005.1 of Latrodectus geometricus. Classification (NCBI taxonomy): domain Eukaryota; kingdom Metazoa; phylum Arthropoda; class Arachnida; order Araneae; family Theridiidae; genus Latrodectus; species Latrodectus geometricus. The sequence goes on along the minus strand of JAPDSC010029334.1, from coordinate 38,602 downwards.
CTATGCATCACTCTGTAATTCTATAATAAACTGATGTATTTCAAGTTAAAATGTGATTTAGGAAACAATTTTAAAACTAAATTATTAATTCTTGTACATTAGTAGAAAAAATATTATAGAGGAAAAATAATTAATTCAAATAATATTTTTACCATTTTGCCCAAAATGGTAAATTTTTACCATTTGTCCTCTAACCACAAATATTTTGCCATTACTTGGTTGTTTTCTTTGAGTTTTTAATTTAGAAATCCATATAGTAATTTTTATAAAAAATTAAAGAAGGCGGTTATTATAAATGTTTAAATTAATTTTTTTACCTGATTACTTTTTGCTCACAAGCTCTAATTCGATTAATTAATATTTTAAGAGTCACGTAAACTATTTAAATCTTAAGTTGTAATCGAACACACTTAGTGGTTTATAGTAGGCCCGATAACTAACCACTCAAATGCCGACTCACCATAATTAATTATATGAAAATGGCTGAAAATATTATCAGATTTATGTGAGAAATGTTTTTTTTATACTTGGTCAAAAAGTCAATTGCTTATAAGTAATCAAATTAAATCTTTTTGCAGTTATTGTTATCAAACTATTTCCATTAGAGCATGAATTTAACTATTAATGTTTTGCTTGGCCTTCTTTTGAAACTTTAATTATTAAATTTATTGAGATTTAACTCATAATTACTAATTTTTTGTAAAATGTAACTTAGATTTTAAAATTAAACAAAGAAATTGTTTCGTATTCAATCTTCTCGAAATGCTTATGTTTACGTTTTTATTTTCTTAAATACAGATAAAAAAATATAATAATATCATAAAGAATATTTTTTAAATTCAAAGTAGATATTTTGTTGAAACTAAATTCTAATAAATCTTGGAATTTCGTTCTGGATTTTAATTAAGATTGTGGTAATTCACCTTAAATAATATTCCTTAAATAATTCTTTTCCATAAAATAACAGTTCTGAAATTTCTGTAGAAATTTATTTTAACAATATAAGGTGTCAGATAAATATCCTTATTGTCATTCACGTCACGTTTTTTACGTCATTTTGCTCACTGCACAAAATTTGACGTCTTCATTTAAATTCTGTACCAATTGACTGATCGAGGAATAAAAAATTGTGTGAACAAAAAATAGGTTTTAGGTTGATACAAGTGATAAAAAATTGTTGTCTAAGAATAAACAGACTTTTTAAGTCATGAAATGTTTTTAAATTTTTTGCGTCGAATTGATTTTGTTCTTCACTGTCATTCTCTGAGAAATCATGCGTTCTTTCAATATTGGATTTGCTAGCACTTTTAAGAATATTTTTTGCCAACACTCTTTAGAAAATGGTGTTTAATATTAAACAACACAAGAGACGGGCTTCAAAGAAAAATATATGACACGACTTTATACATTTATTCTGTCAATGGAAAATATATTTTTAAGATAAAAATTTTCAATTTTTCCATCAGATAAATTTAATAATTTAAACATAAATAATATGACGAAATAAATTTTTAATATTTTATTAACATAAATATTTTATAACAGTAACGCAAAACATGTTCTAAACATGTAATGCCACAAAATTTATGTTTTTACATTAAGTCTTAAGTGATAAATATTATTATAGATAAAAAATTTTAAATAATGTTTTTAATAAATTAAAAGATAGTTTTTATCTTTCCAATTTAGTTTCATAAAAGCAAGTTATTATTTTTATAAAATCAAGTTTTATAGAATGGTTATGTAATAAAATAGCTTTATTTTTCAAAAGAACTTCAATGAAAATATTCTCGCAAAGTCTTAATAATTATTTTCTTTAAATTTATAACGGTACATGCTAAATAAAATTAATCTGCTTAACACGGCATTAATATTTCTAAATATTTTACATAGTTTACCATTTATTTCATTTAAAAAACAGGATTTAACAAGTTAATTGTTAAATCCTGATTTGAATCCTGTGTATAATTAAAAATGTCAAGTGTTACCTAAATGTGTTTCAAACTAATTATTATTTTAACTACTTCTTAAAAATTATTATCTAAGTCGCTTTATACTTTTCATTTAAATTATAGAGTACCAAATATTTTTTATCTTATCATATTACACATGCGTAAAGATTACAATGGTTGCTATGTAAAAAATCTTGATATAACTGCTAAATTTGGGGTAGTTTTATTAATAATAAAACTATTGCGGAAACAGTGGTTTACATAAGTTATTGATACTAACTAATAAAGAATATCTAAAATAAATATAATTTTATGCGGAATCGTAGATGAACGCAAGAGTACTCAAGCAAGAATTTTTGTAACTTCAGCTGTTGAAGCATTTTCCGAATTTTTTTCTAAAACCTCAGATAATGAATTTAAAATTCCTTATAAGCAATTTAATAAAGATCGAAACATCTCACTATTTACTTTATTAGAAGTGAATAAATTTAAATTATTTCAAAGTAAGATTAAGAAATAAAAACATTGAAAATAAAATGAATGACACCAAGATTCTTCTTGTTTTTGTTCCCTTATTTTGTATCTTCCTATATGCTGTATAATGTGTATATATTTCATCATAAGCAACGCATAGCTTTTTGCATTAACGTCAATTTTGTGATTTTTCCTTAATTTATACTAACCAGTGTATTTATAGTGCGTTCATAAGAAAAAAATATCCGTTTGTTGTAATGTGGTGTGGAAAGAAGTTTTCCAGTTCAAGTGTCTATTTTTCCGTTTGACAGATGATCAAAAATACGGAGCAGTTTAGTTGTGCAGCTTCTGTTAACAAAAACAGAATAAATCTAAGCTAAAAAATAGAAATAGTTTAATCTAAGCTAAAAAAGAAAAACAATTTTTTCATAACACACATTTAATGAAATTATTTTTTTTTTATTTTGCATTAATATTTTATAGATGTTATTATAATAAAATAATCAAAAAATATGTTTAGTAATTTTTAATTTATTAAAGCAAAACAGAAAGAGGAGGAATTCTTTATTCTTGTAAATATATTTATCTTTGGTTTCTTTTTTTACATTTTTTGTCTTTTTAATAAAATTGTGTAAAATAATAAAAATATTTTTCTCATTAGCATTTGACAAAATGTTCTTAATTTTAATAAATATATTGTTTGTTTTAAAGAATTATTTTTTTAGTTTATTTACTTCAAAAATTTTTAACACTTTTTTATAAATTTCACCTTAGTTTTAAGAATTTTAACTTTTGATTTGTATTTGAGTTTAATGGTGCATCACCAAATGTGAAAAGTATTCAAATGAAATAAGAGACTTGAACCAACTTTCAAATATTCCGCATGATTTGAATGTTAAATCTTTTATCAGATTATATAAAAATATTATTCATTCTTATTACTACAATTTCTATACATACAATTCATATACGTATAGCACTTTATTTGCATAATTTTCAATTGAAAAACTATGAAGATGTTTTTCATCAAAAATTTAAAATTTGCAAAATTTGAGTTATGCTTTTTCATACACGTGCAAAAATTAGCAATGAGTTTTAAATTGAAATGTTCATTTCCATCATTTCTGTTTACACAGAATATATTTACTTTTGCAATATCAATTAGGCAGATTTTTAATATTTTCATCTTTTTAATATTTGACATATGATATAAATAATGTGGATAAAAATATACATCATAATTTAATATAAATTTTGTGGCCTCATTAATGAAATTTTCTCCTTCTCGAACAAATTCTAAAGTAATATATATTTTTCTAGTTAACAATTACCTATATGACTTTCATTATTATACAATACAAGCTATTCTAAGAACTGAAGATTATTTATAGATATATCTAAGAATATTTAGTCTCTTACAAATTGCTTCAAATCTTGTAATCTATATCTTGTAAACAAATATCTTGCAAATCATGTCTTATGAGAGAATGTTCCTGAAAATATATTGTGAATAGACTTAATTTTTTAATGCATTATCACATTCTTATCCTCTGAGTTAATAGAGCTTTTTTAGAAAATGTATTTTTCAAAAACTTTATTTTCTTAAATGAATTACGAAAAATGTTTTTATTATTCTAATAATTTTTTTAACTTTGTAATTCACTAAAGTTCTTTGACAAAATGCAGGGGAAAAATAACACCAATTCTTTAATAATTATTTCGTGAAATATAAATTGTGAGAGCCTATTGTCTAGTGTCAGTTTCAATTTAATTTTAACATTTTAAAAAGTTATATCAACAATTATTTTAAAATTATCAATAATAAATAAATTTTTAATATCAGAAAATTTTTCAATTTAATCAACTAAAACAAAAAGCCATGTGAATGAAAATTAAATTTATAAAAAAATTACTTGCTGAATTTCAATACAAGTTTTGAATGTAAAATCCACAAAAAAATTATGAATGCATGCTTTCATATTTTATTTACGTTTAATGAATATATTTATTGTTTATGAAATGTATCTTATTTTAATAAAAAAATCTTGAATGTAAATAATAATGTATTTAAATTTTAAATTCATATAAATGTAAGATTTGAATGCTATACAATATACAAAATTTAATATCTTACAACTGTATAATTTCATATTTTTTCTAGAGCAAATAAAAATATCATGCTCATCTATGGACTGTCCATTTCTTTTTCTTAAGATTTCACTTTTTAGTCATGTGTCCTACAAGTGAAGTTTAGTAATTTCAGGCCTTGGGTTCCGTAAATTCAATATCAAAAGAACTTAAAGTCTATATGGATGAACAGAATACGATAAAATTAAATTTCCTCTAACAGAAAGTTCCTCTTTACTTTTAAAAGTAAATTTAGCTTTACTCAGAAATAAAATAAAACTACTGTAGTCACGATCGATCTACAAATTTTGCTACAAATACTTTTTTATTGTTATTTTTATTCACATGACTTTTAGCATTTTTATTTCAGCATTCTATTTGAAATAAAAAGAAAATTCTTTATAGTCTGCATAAAAGGACATTAAATTTGATTGACAGCAAGAATTTAGTTCAACTAAATTCATTCCTTCTTTTTTAACTAGAAAAATTTGTTAGAATTAAATTTTCTTAAAAAATTTAGCGTGAAATGTTTTCTTTTTTCTTTGAATACTGCGAAGATATTAAATTCTATTGTCAGTGTTATTGTGTGTTTAGAAATTGATAGTATACAAGAAAATAAAATGAAAATTCAGAGACTGGTTTGAATAATTTGTGTAAAATATTTTTTAAAGTTTCTTAAACTATTACAATGTGAGTTATATTTTAAAATAGACATGCCCGATGTAAAAATAAAGAAAATATATTTTGAAGCATATTTTTGAAACGAATATTTAAATAAGGAAAAAAATAATTTTATTGATTTTAAGTAAAACAAAACACTTACAATGCATTGCTGAAAGATTAAACATTTTAGAAAGTTTTTCATGAACATAAAAGCCATTTAGAAGTCTCCAAATATCAAACTATCATTTTCTTATTCTATTCCAAATAATAGAGTTTTCAATACTCTCATGAGAATCCTTTATTTATAAAAATAAAGAAATTTCATCGGAAATCATAAATCTTCTAATCAAAATCTTAAACTAACTTAATAAAATTATTAAAAGAACAAAAATTGTCTAGAAAAGTAAAACTAGGAGAGGTAAATATTTAAAGAACGAAATTGAAATAAAAAGAGAAATTAAATTTTTTTTATTTACATGAAGTATGTTTCATTTTTTCTATGGTTTTAAAAAACGTGGCTCTTTATTCTTGAAAAATTAGAGGAATCTTAATACATATCTATTAATTTTACTGATATTAGAACACAACAAATGACCCAACATAAATTTTAAAGTTATTTTAATTTATCAAAAAACAATGTAATAACATTGGTAATTTTTTCCGAGTATGAATAAAAATACACAAAGAATTAAATATTTTTAATTAATTTTTACAGAAATTCTTCTTGTATTAACAGACAGTGATATTTAGTTAAAAATATAAATATATATATATGATTACATATTTTTAATCAAATTTTACGGACATTTTACTTAATATTATTCACACACACGACTACAATTAAATTTATTCGTAACAATTAATATGTAGTTCTTTATTGCATTTAATAAAAGACATCATAAAACTCGCATTGATAGCTGAATACCTATAATTTTTAATAAGTCTCAGGTAGAGTTATTTCTACAAATTAAGTTGAAATATATTTGCAACAATTACGTATGTTAGTAAATTTATCACTATATTTATATTAACAATTGAAATTATTCACATTATTTTTTTTCAAGAATGCAATTTTAGTACTCATTTTCTTTTACACTAAAAATTGAATTAGTACAGATTATAATAATGTTAAAACTTATATCTTTAGGAGTTTAGCCACATTAGTTGAAAGAGTTAAAAATATATTTTTGACTTCCTTTCATTCAGATAAATAAGTATTAAATAAAACATGTACATTTATGTAAAATATTGTTAATGTAAAATTAACTAACATAATATTTTATTATTTGAAGCAAAAATGCTTATTTATTTTTATTTTTTTACTAATATTCTTAAAACAATCTATTACTTAAAAAAAAAACCTTTAACAATAAATGCTTAAGACAAAGATAAATAAATCAATCTGAATGTGAACTGAATACTTTTAATCAAGGACTGTCATTATCCAATATTTTAGTGTCCGATAATTACTAAGAAATAATGTTGATGAAAAATGTTATATAGTTTTATGATAAATTGGTTATAATATTCTTTTACTTATCATGTTAATTATTTTCCAATGTATACCCTTTTTTTCTAATATTATCATTCATGTTTTCTTGTATACCATTAAGAAGTTAAAATTTAGTTTATTTTAATTATCTTTATTAAAAAGTAAAAATTAATTGAATTTTAAATAATTAATATAATGTGATCACCAAAGTTTTCCAATTATTTAACAAAATCTCAGGATATTGTACAGTAAAACATATTTTAATCACCCAAAAAAAGAACTGTTTTATTTATTAAACTTTTTCAGCTTGATAAAAATTTATATTACAAATAAGGGATCGTTTAAAAAAATAATAATACTTTAAATAATACTTTTGTTTCATAAAAATGATTTGTTTCTGTTTCATAAACATGGTTTTTTAAGGAACTTTGGTATGAGGGATTCATTTCGTTTTTCTATTTATTTAAAACTTAAAATAATTAATATTGTCCCAATAAAATATGAAATGAGTAAAGAGCATATTTTTCATTTTAAACAGTGTTTTGTATTTAGAATTTTGTGATCTTGAAAATACTGTAAATTTAGAGATAGAGGAAAAGAATTTTTGTAGTTCCGAATAACAATTCGTGTACTTTATAATTTAACCTAACATTTGTCTAAACAGAATTAATTTATACCTAAGGGATCATCATGTTTGCTGATGCAGTTTAAAGTCACGAAAATATACCAAGACTCATTGAGATCAAGGATTTGGTGCGAATTATTGTGTTCTAAAATTTGCTAAAAAATTACTATAGCACAGAAAAATATAGTTTTTGTTCTTTCTTTCAAACAAAAAGTTTGAAAATAGTAAAAAAATGGTTTATATTCTTTTGTGCACTAAAAGATCTATTTATGCTTGATTTTATAATGGCTTTCCAAAAAATACAAATAAAAGCTATCGTCATAGAACTGGTAGAAATAGACTTCTTTTTTTTTACTTTGTTTGCCCAACAATCTGATGCAACACTGCATACAATATGTGATCCAAATGCAACAATGCATGCTGTTGTGCTACAATTATAAAGCAATTATATTTCTGTTATTTCATTTTTGCTCTTTTACAAATTTATACGTACGAGCGAATGAAATTTTAAAATGACACAACATGATGTATCGATGATTTAAATAATTATTGATGTGAGGGATGTTCATTAGAGACAATACTTTCTTTGTGAGTTTTCTTTTAAACTGGTCTTATATATAATTGAAATTATGTAACAGAACTTTTCATTATCACTTATTAACATTTTTCTGAATAATTTTGTGCTGTCAATACATTTTTATAAATCAATTAGGAAGATTCTAAGAATAAGAAATATTAAAGTCAGCGTATAAATACTAGAATATATTTATATATCATATATAAAACTAAGTAATAAAGCGTCAAGAAAATATTACATTTTATAAATTACTGAATTTCGTGGCGGAGGATTCTTTAAAACTTTTATCGATCTGCTCCTTTAGAACGTGAATTGCTGATCCCATTTGAATTATTGTGATAAAAATAGCTTGCAAAACTTACAGAGGAGTCCTTACGTTTTAGCACAAATTCTTCCAAAATCTTGAAAAGAATTTCAAAAGCAAAAACATTTTATAAATTTAAAGTACTTTCTTCACAAGAGGTGATGCACTTTACAGCATTATATTTCGAAAACCAGCTGAGTCTGTTTCAATTTTTTAGTTCTTAATCCTATATAATTAAAAATAAAAAGAACTTAAAAAACAAGGATTCACCATTAATTTTTTAAATGTAGATTTTCTTTTTTTCCCTTCTGGTTCAAATTTCATTGTTGATTAGTAACAAAGAAAATATTTTTTTACTAGTTCCATGGGACGAATGAATTAAAGCAAACTGTTTAATTTTATAAACGACTTATGGCTTGAATACAAAATAGTTAAAATTCATATGAGTATAGGATTTATGTGTTCGGTTTTATTTTTCTATTCAGGTGTCGAAATTAAATAGTTCATTAACATGGTTGATATTATTTAAAAATTGCTCGGCAAACGCTTTGAAAAATCAAGCAAAGATTTCGAAAACATCTAAAAATAAAAATTAATATATTTCGAAATATATCACTTATCATATAATATAGTGTTATTAAATGCTTAGATGATCTTGTAAAATAAATAAGGTCCTCGAGGTGCCATGAAATCACAACAGAACTTTACCCATTTCATTGTATTAAGCATATGAACAAAAAATGATATGAACCTAAGTATTGACAAAAAACCACATGAGGTTGATAAAATAAGATATAAATAAATTATACTTATAAATAAATCAAATTAACTTACTATTGATTCTACAATATTTAACTAGTTTGTTAAGACTAATTTCAAAATTTACATTGATTACTATTTTTAAAATAAAATATAGGGCAACATTTTTTTATATTATTATTATTATTATTATTAAAGAATGCATAATATGAATCTCTGATTTTTCATGTTGAGTATATTATATCTCAGTGTTTAGGTTTAGTAAACATTAAAATTGTTCAATTATATTTTTTAGGATTCTGATCTTTTGTTTTAAATTAATTTAATCATAAGGGCAATAAAACTTATTTTATTATTGCTACCGTCATTTATTTACGTATAATTTGCTATACGTAAATTATAATAGTTATTTCTTAATTAGGAAAATATTTACATTGCCATAAATTATTTAGTTAGGGTATGTAGTAAAGCCAGATGTGTAAAATTTTATCCTATGTATCTAATATTATTGAACATTTTGTCATTTAAGAAGTATTTCATATATTCTAAGAAAATGTTTAAATCCTAAGTGTATACCATAAGGCTGCGCTCTTTATCTACGGTTTACGGTTAACATATTGTTGCAATTAATTATATTTAGATAAATTTTCGTCATTTAAGAACATTTTCATTTAAAATGTGATTAATGATGATTTTTTATTGTTTGTTAAGTAGGAAACTGATTTAAAATGAAACCGAATAACAATAATACCATTATTTTCAAGAAAATAGGTCAATATAATGTGTTTAGCACTTTTTATGCCTAGTTCGTCTTCACAGTACTTAATAAAAATGTTTAGATTTCCTTTCCTATATTCTATTGGCCTACTAAATATTAATAAATGTTTATTAAAAACGCTTATTGATTTCATCATTTGACAGAAATGAGTCTAGAAATAAAATAATTTAGTTGTTGATTTTGGTCAAAAAACAAATTTTGACTTAAATAAAAGTTTAATGAATTTCTATAATTTAAATCCTGTGAAGTGTTCATTTGTCATATTATATCTAGAAAATCAACGAAGTTTTCGAAATTCAAAGTCTTCCACAGCAATTTATCTTTATTGTTTGTAAGATTTACTGAAAAATGTATGTAAAGTTATACATATGTAATTCCTTAGACACTTAATCTATTACCAAATTTAATCCTTCCATCCCAAACTCATTTTCTTACACATATAAAAATTTAAGGTTAACTTTATTTTATACCAAACATTATGCCTGTTATAGATCACGTGCAAAAGAGCAAAAAACTTTCAAAGATATTTGTTTACATGCAAATATTTAGATATTTTGGGTATAAATTAAAAAAAAGTTAAATATATATATATATATATATATATTAATAAATTAAAAAGAACATAATGCACCATATCAATCAAAGATATTAAATCAACCACAATCCGAAATTGTAAAAACTATTGTAAGATATGAAGAGTAAAAAACTATTAAAGAACCCCTCAATTTTTATAGATGCCTTATTAAAATATCTTCGTATAAGTAAATATTGACCAGAATTTAGTTTGTAAAAAAAAGGAGGAAAATGATAAACATAAAATCGAGTTTAAACTTATTTATTATCTACTCAAAACTTTATTGCATTCTAACATATATTCCAATTCGTCTATCACTAAGAACTAAAGTTTCTTTCATTTAAGCAACTGAAAAGAAAAGTCATTAAGATTCTCATCAAATAATAGAATATCTTCTGGTAAACTAAACTTATAATCTATCTTACATTTTCAATAAAAATAATTTCTGAATAAGTATTGAACTTTTTTTACATAAAAAGATTAATCAGATCATTTTCACATTTGCATTCCTTTCAATACACATTTAAAGTAACATCAAGCAATTGATGTTTCATAACTCATACAAAAATAATTTCACCACTAATAACTGATCAGAGATAATAGTTACATTTCTTTGAATCACACAGAGTGTTTATGTGAATCAAAAAGAATTATTGATACTGACGTATTTTGGTAAATTTACTTTATTAACCATTTGTAAACTATTAAGAAATTTATTAAAAAATTTTTTAATTCAATTAAATAATCTCTTTCTGAATCCTTGATGCAAAATATATACTTTTATCATCATTTCTTGTACGTCAGTAATTTTTCCGAATTATTAGAAAATATTTTAAGGCTTGATGACGCTTATTTTATAAGGCTTAATCAAGACTTGATGAATTAGTAATTTTTATAAAATATTTAAGGATTAGAAAATAAATATGATTTTTAAATTGTTTTAAATCCTCTCCAAAAAATTGTAATGAATAATTTTATCATATTTCTTTTCGATATGCGATTTCTCTCAAAATACAAAATGACAATATTTATATTATACATTTAAAAACCATTCAAAATATTCATCATAAATTTACTCTTATTCAGATTATGAATTCTCTACACTAAAAGATTTTTCTTTTAATTTAAAATCTCTCGGAATGATTTTTATTTTTTAAAGCTATTAGAAAGTTTTATTTTTCTCTTAATAATATTGCTGCAAGTGAAATATTTACATTCAAAGCTGCTTCACGTTAGTTGTATTTTGTAAAGAAGTCTAAAACTAATTATTTTTATTTCTTTCAAAATCATATCTCGGCTCTGCAATATGTTCTTTAACAAAAAATGGTAACGAAATTTTGTATCTCATTGAAAGCTTATATGTAGCAACTGAAAAGCGAAAAAATATCTAGCAATGTTGCAAAAAAAGTAGAGTATCTATAAGAGGGGATTTCGATCAATAGTTGTTCTTTTCTTATTGCTCTTTTTAAATGAAAATATAAAATTACCTCTTAAATTCAAACTAACTAAATTTAAAATTTGTTTATTATTTCAATAAAAAAGAACTCAATTACTTCCAGACATAAGATCATGATGCCAATTAAATAAATTTTCATTCTTTTCTGTTGAAAATTCTGTTCTGTTTTGAATACTGAGAGTAGTATATATATATGTATATATGTGAAAGAGAGAAAGAAAGACATACATTTTATTCTCCAGTAAATAAAAAATTTAATTTATAATACTGTGAAAGCTTTATTTTTAATTAAAATTTAACTAATTATTTAACTTATCAATTCCCGAAATACCATGTCAAGCATTCAAATGACACATTTATATTTCTTTGCTGAATACATTGCATCTGCGGATAAAGATATATAAATGTACAAATAATACAAAATTTATCTTAATTTAATAATATTTTCCCATTTAATATAATGTCTCTTTATTCAAATTGTAAATTAATGTACTTACACAATTAATTCATGGTATTATTAATCAATATTAATGAGCTTTTCAATCAGCTTTTATAAAAACATTATAAATTAATTTTTCCTATTTTAAATTCAGTTTGAGTGATAAAAACAATTATGTGACAGCTATTTATCCTGGAATTTTGATGAACAACACGCTTATGTATAGAATCAGATTTTTCTAATAGCTTATAAATTTCTTTGATAGTGTTATTCTCCATTTAAATAATTGAATTACAAAGTATACATTTCATTTTCATGAAAAAATTAAACTATATACCACTTAGTATTTTATAAGTAATGAACTTTTTTTTATATAAAAAGATAAATCAGATTTTTTTCACATTTGCATTTCTTTCAATACACATTTAAAGTAACATCAAGCAATTGATATTTCATAACTCATACAAAATTAGTTTCACCACTAATAACTGATCAGAGATAATAGTTACATTTCTTTGAATCATACAGAATGTTCATGTGAATCAAAAAGAATTATTGATACTGACGTATTTTGGTATATTTACTTTATTAACCATTTGTAAACTATTTAGTAATTTATTAAAAAAATTTTAAATTCAATTAAATTGTCTCTTTCTGAATCCTTGATGCAAAATATATACTTTTATCATCATTTCTTGTACGTCAGTAATTTTTCTGAATTATTAGAAAATTTTATAAGGATGGTTCATGCATATTGATTAAAACAGAGTTTTCTTCGTAAATCTGAAGATGCATCTAATGATTTATTAAATGCATTTTAAGATCAGAATAAATCAGAACACAAATTTCATTGACCTACTTTAAAACTTTCGAACCAATTTGTTTCATGTTGACCTCTGGCATTTAAGGCTCCAATAGTTTCAAGAAGTGCAGAACACTTCAGTTACTGTGAAATTTAATTGTATAAATTAAACTTCATTCTATATTCAGGACATTTTATATTAATTTAAGAGAGTTGATTCTTGAAAATTAATTACATAAATTGAAAATAAGAATAGTTTAACAAGATTTTCTATATTTTTAATAATAATAAATAAAAAATAATGTGAAAACTAATTTTTTATCAAATTTATTTGAATTGATTAGCAATTACATATATGTCTACATGAAATTATATATATATATATATATAAACTGCAATATCAAAATTCTTTAGGGTAACATTCTCATAATAAATAATTGTATTTGGATATTTAGAATTAATGTAATCTAAACTTTTTATTATTAAATTTCTTATATGCAATAAATTCTCAAAAATATTATAAATACAAAATGTTATACATATATTCTAAACACTTCGTAAAATAAATTATTAATTTTTATTTAGTCGAACCTGACATTCTGAATTTTTTGCTGAAGAGAAAAAGTTAGTTAAAGTGTCAGAATCGAAATGATTTAAGTGTTGATAGCATTAGATATAATACGAATCTGAGTTAAAAAAAAAAAAGTGGTTATTAAGCGAAAACCTTTTTCTAATCATGTCTTTGCCATATTTTTATGAAGAAGAAATGACTTCTCGTGTCAATTATAGTTAAGTTTATTAGGGACAGTCTCAGTTTCTTTCTTTTAATCTAAATTGACATTAGTCTATAAAATTAGTCAAAATAGCTATATTTAACTAGTAAATGCAGTCATGAAAGTGATGATTTTGCCTTTGTTGAAGAGCCCTACTGTTTTAAGGACGTATAGTTCAGGGTTATACCACAAAAATTGCCACAAGGCTTATAAATTTTGATAATCTCATCGAGGAATATTCGGCTTATCGAGGAGATTTTCTTGAATTATTTTAATGAAAAAATTATTTACTTAATCAATGAAAACTGAAATATTTAATTTAATACTAGAAATTAAAATTTTAGTAAACTTATTCTCCTATGTGGAACAATTAAATTAATGTAGTTTAAATGAATAATTATTTGACAACAATGTTATCCAGGAAAAATTATTTGCCAAAAAGTTAAACTAGATATACTAAACTGTATATATACACACACACACACACACACACACACACACACACACACACACACACACACACACACACACACACACACACACACACACACACACACACACACACACACACACACACACACACACACACACACACACACACACACACACACACACACACACACACACACACACACACACACACACACACACACACACAC
>JAPDSC010029334.1:0-24048 GCA_026290005.1 Latrodectus geometricus | reverse complement strand
AACACACACACACACACACACACACACACACACACACACATATATATATATATATATATATATTTATAAATTATCCTCAAATAATTGAAACTTCTTTCTGCACCAATAGAAAAATTAACTATTCTTGATTGTTATAGTCAACTTTTACGTAAGAGTAGTTACTATTTTTTCATAGAGAACAACACATTAAAAAATTATTATCAAACTTCTCATTAATTTCAAGAAAATAAATTATCCTCAAAGTAATTTAAGTAATTTTTTAGAACTTGCTTGTCTATAACATTTGTTACTGCTTAATCAAATAATTCATATTTTTTAACAATTTACAAAACTTTAAAAAATTAAGCTAGTTATGATTCATAACAACCAAATTTGTACTTCTTTTTATTATTATATACTTGAAATTTCTTTAACATATTTTGTTCTCATTTTATATTTTAGTAATTTAGTTATTTTATTTAATAGCTCTAATATTTTTATGTATTTAATCACAAATTTGCTTATGCATTTGTAATTTCTTTAAACTTGAAACATTCACTCATTTTTTAACCAATAAGTAACCAGTGAAACTAAGTAATAACTTTAAACTAGCGAGGAAAGTTCACATTGAATTATTATTACCTTGTATTTGATCTCTCATTTATAGATTTCTAAAAACGTTTGAAATATAGACCAAAATATTAGAAATGTTACCAAAATGAAAGATGATATTCAGTTGTACAGCACAGCTTAACGAAAAAAAATATTTCGAAAAATAGCAATGCATAAGGGGATAAATTATTAGAAAAATAGCACTAAAAACCTACTTACGAAGGAAGTGAAGACACTTAAAGAAAATATGGTACCAGAAAGAAAAGAAAAGGAAATATTGAAAAAAATAAATTGAAACTAAAGTGCTTTCAGAACAAGAAAATTATCTTAGAGCAAAAACATAAAATTTTGCTGCACGCAAGCTCAATTGTTACCAATAGTATATTGAAAAAAGATTTAATTCAAACATAATAAAATTGGTGGAACAAAAACACTAAATGAAATGTATACAAAAATAAATTAAACAATAAAAAGGGATTATACTGATAGCCAATAAGATATTTAATGACATACCTTCGATTTAGGTAATGAAATTTTGGTACCTCTGTCTAGATCACAAAGGATTATTTTTCCGATAAATAACATTCATCATGTAATCATTTTATCTAAACATAAATTTTTAATTAAAAAGGTAATTAAAATCAAATTGATTTTATTTGAAAATCTTGTTGTTATTCAAAGAATTTGCAAAACGAAATACCATATAATATTTTAGCTGTGTTTTAATGAAAATATCATTTTGAAAAAAATTAGTTAAGTCATGTAACCTGACAGAGAGATTTCATATTACGTGAAAATAAATTTGTACTTTAATTAACGATACATACGCTTTATACTTAAATCTCTACTAATAGGAAAATCTCTACTAATCTCTACTTAAATCTCTACTAATAGGAAAATCTCTATTAATGGGAAAATCTCTATTTAAAAGTGGTACCCTCAACACTCTAAGTTAGAAAGGAAAATACTTGATGTTATTATTCAAGAACTAAATTGCTTCTTAAAAAATTTACTTATATGCTTCATCATCGGAAAATAGAGGACATTTCTTTGAATCATGTAAAAACGTATAAAAAATTAAATTAAATTGCGCTTTAGATCCCCTACTTCGCCAACTCGCGAATTTGAAGCTCTTTTTTGCGCATGCTCATTAATTACTCTTTTGTTTTAGCCTTCTTATTGGTTACTAATTAAGTTTCACTTTGAAATAGCTGTAAAATTATCGCCTTGGCATCGGCCATTTTGAAAATGCGCCAAGTAGGGGACCTAAATTACATTTTCACCAAAAATAACTGGAAAGAGGGATGTTTAAATAGCTTTACACTCATTTTCTAACAAAAATGAATGTAAAATATTTACAAGAAAAGTTTTTAAAATTTTATAAATTAACTTACGTAATTATAGAAGGTAAAACATAATTTATAAATTATTTTTAACATATATAATATTTATTTCATATAAATGAATATTAAAAGAAACTCCTTTCATACGCTTTGACATACTGTTTTGCAGATATCTATAACGCTGAGCAGATCTCTAACTGGAATCGTATGTATTTTTTAAAAATATTTTGAGTATTTAATTTAATATGTATTAAATAAGTGTATTTTAAATAAAGATATTGAAATATTTATTTTATTTAACATGATGTATATGCTATTTTTTATTAAAACAAAATATGACCAAATAAATAAGCAGAATACGATTAATTTTAGGAAAATATATAGAAATCTTTGTGAACTAAAATTCATTGTCTATATGACATTGTGACTATGACTTTCTCTTTAACATTATTTTATTTTAGTCATTATCAATTATTTTATTGATATGATACAGTTTACCAATAAAATGAATGATAAAATATACCATAACTAGTCGCATTTATTTAATAATACACCTTTTACGAGAATATTTATGTGAAAATACTAATAGCAAGTGTGTATATAAGATGAAAATTGTTTCAACTTTGTTATTATAAATTCTCATCAGTTTTTAATTTGTTCATATTTTCTCCTAAATACCAAACCTCGTTTAAAATAAAATTCAGGACAGATAGGATTATACTTTTGATTCATCTGTCGTTAACTTTATTTTATGCTTGTCGTATTGTAAAAGACGAGTTTACAATGCAAAATAAGAAAAGTTTTCTTAATGGCAGTCGTATTCGGTTATTTATATTGGAAAAAAATGTATACAATTTATTAAAATATGCAATTAACTGGAAATGTTTCTTCGTTACTTGTATCCATGTTATGAATTAAAATAGTAGAAATTCATATAAAAATTTGAAGTAATATCACTGATCAGTGTTTGGACTAACTTGAAGTGTTAAAGCTAGAAGCATTTAGAATTTATGTACACTGCATCTGTTATCAAATAAAAATGTAAAAATTATTTAACTTTCTCGTTTAAAATCTTTTGTAGTAGATTTTTAATCCATATGATAATGATTTTTAACACTCCAAACTTTTATATAATGTTATAATTTTTTACTAAATATGAAAAAATTTTAACGACATTCTAAAATGATTCAGTGGTTTATGATAAAGTAAAATTCATTACATTTAAATTAATTTACTAATTGAGAAATATATTCATTATTCAAATGCAAGCTTTTCATGCCATTGAGAATTAAACTAATTTTCAAAGATAAAAAAATGTAAACTCTTTTTTATTATGTATGTGAAAATTCAATGTACATTATTTAAAAAGTAACAGAAAGGTTTTTTGAGATTTATTAAGGAGAAGCAGTTTTTATTTAATACACTGTCAAACTATTTCTTTTTCAAAAGAAATTTGCATATATAGGCATCAAACGATATTTAAAAATTTGCATATTTTTTATGTTTTTTACTAACGCTTTTTGAGTTTACAAATTAATGTAACTTTAAATATTAAAACGAAGAAGTAATGTAGGTTCAATATTAAAATTTGATTGGTAATTAAAGCTAACAAAATTTGTACCACCAAGAATCATTAATTTTCATAATTGAACTTTATCTAAGCAAATTTCACAGAACAATAAATCTATTGAAGCTTATTCCATTTTAAGAAATACTCCAATTAAAAAGTTCTCGAAAAATAAAAACAATAAAAAACATAAAAATTAATAATAAACTTTGATTCATACATAAAAAATAAAACTCATGCATTTTTATACCATAAGATTCATTTTAAAAAAGAAAACTTATGTGTAATGTTATTAAGATATATATACATTTTTTTGTATATAAGAATTAATAATAATTTTAATTTTAAAAATCATTTTTCTACAAAAGTTTCCTCTTTCAACTACACAAAAAATTTATAAATAAATTTAATATCTATGTGCAATATGCGTTAATGCTTAATAGGACTTTTACTGTAATGTTGTTAAGTAAAATATTATTTAAAATATACAAACATAAAATTTTAAAATTTCTGATAGAAAAATAAAACAAATATTTATTATTATAGATAAAAAAAAAGAAATATATAGAAAATGTTGCACTAAAATCTATTAATTCGAAGAACTTTCATAAATAAATTGATAGATAAAAATTAAAGGCATAATATAATTCAATTTTTATTTATTAATACCATGTTAGTTAAGATATTTATAATCAAACCAAATATTTCAAGTTGAAAAAGAATTTTTAATTCTAATATGAAACTTCAAATTTCGAAGATTTATGAATTACGACAAAGATATTAAAAGACACGTATAAAATTTCAAGAAAAATGAAGATTAGGGAAAGTTATTCAATAACACAATATATTTGAATGATTGAAAATTAAGAAAATCTCTTTAGATTAAAACTAAAATCTTTTTCCATAAAGGCTTAAGACTCTCTTCCTAGAAGAATCATTAATAACTTTTTCAATCGCATGTTTCAAATAATTCTCATTTTCCTTTTTCTGCAAGACACCATAATCACTAAAATTTTCCTAATGAATGATAGCTTCATAGATTTTACTTAGAATATTAAAAAGAATTCTTTGTCAGAGACATAAATTTGTTCAAATGTTGAATGAAATCAAAAGTTACTCTCCATTATTATTAGATTATGTTATCTTTATTAATCATTCTAAGTAATAATTAATTTGGATTATATTTAATGACACGTCTTTCCCCCAAACGTGATGAATAACACATTAGGGATTTTTCATGCACTTTAATTTAAATTCATCATGATCCTTATTATAATATTATATATACCTAATAATGATTCATTTTTAATTTTCCCGTTTTACAATTTTACTTTGTTTGAGTTTTAAGTCATTTAAATCTAATTAATTTTTTGAGGAATCCTTGTAAAAATGGATAAAAATTGATTTATTATAAGAAAGTTCACGAAAGTTATATATATAGTTAATATATTTATAATGATTTTTATAGCATGTTTATTGTAGAAAAAATTATGGTTGATGTATTAGACTAGAGAATCTTCCTTGAAATTTAATTTCGAATTGGTGTTATATTTATTAGAGCAAGATAATAAAAAGTAGATATTGTAAGAAATAAAAAAAATAGATTTGTTAATACAAATGAGAAATAAACAGCATAAAACTATCTCTAGTTTAAAGAAAGTAAATATTGTAAGGAAACATAACAAAAGAATTAAAAAAATTTAAATTTACTACTTTTGCTAAAAGAATGCAGCAAAATTACAAAATTTGAATGATGTTTTTAAGAAAATTTTATTTCCCGTCTATATATTTTTTTCATGGAATAAATAAAATTTAATTTAGAAAAAAATAACATTTTTAAATAAAATCCAACTTTATTAAAATCAATAAAACTTAAAGAATTTATAAAATTTGCTTTTAAATGTAAAAGTTTCAATATTGTAAACTAAATTAGTTCATCTATTACCTCATTCATAATTTTAAAAATACAGTTGGAATTAGAAAAGACATCACTTCAATGTTTTTTATTTTGTTTCTAAAAATGTGATTAGTAAAATTATGATTTAAAATATAGCAAAAGTAAATGATTTTTTTCATTTTTAGTTTAAATAAAGTTTGAAAAATTCACTATTTTTGCTTTTGTAAAAAAATAACTTTTAACCTCCTTAGCATCTAATATTAAAAAATATAATAATGTAATTCCAACAAAATAATTCTCTTAAATATTGTCAATTAATGATACTGCTAAGAATGAAGGGAACTTTTAAAACTTTGACACTGTCATTAAAAATTATTAATTCTTTGTAAAGCAAATTCAAAAAGTAGTTTTAAATTAAACTTTTTAAGTTTTCATCAAAATTGAATATAAATATGGGGTGTAGTAATATTTTTCAAAACGTTTCAGAGAGATGAATTTGTAATTAAGAATTAAAAAAAATGTTTATAATCATAAAAATATTACCTAATTTTTAAATAACATCATTTCCTAAATTTTTCCTTCTACCCTGTCCAGTGGTCAGCATGCCTCACTGCGGATGGGGAGGTCCTGGATTTGAATCCTGTTTCAGGCATGGATCTATACTTTCTCTCTCTCCTTTCCTTGTATAAATGGGTTGTGAATGGTGGTCTATCCTATGAATGAGTACCTATGGCACGTGTGTACTGAAGAAGTCGGATTTACACCAAATTGCATTCAGTTTAAAAAGTGGAATAGCACACCTCATACTCAGCCTAGCTGGCGCAAGATAACACCTACAACCTAAACATTTATTCCGTAATTGATCAGATATATGACGAGTGGCATCAAGGCAGAGCTTGCATTATTGGAAAATGTATTTTTGTTAAGAGAGTTTTTTTCCGAATGATTTAAATCTTTAAAAACAGTGCTTTTAAACTTTCATTCGTCCACTATTAATATTAAAAATTAATTTCTTAAAATTCGAAAGTAAAATTTGCATTTGATATTATAATTTTCTTCCCGAGAAAAGAACAAATTCATAAACATGTTTTTGCTGCATTTTTCCCTTGATGAGACTCGCAAGGAACGCAGAGATCAATAAATGATTTATCGTGTTAACTTTTTCTCTTCGAAAGTTCAGCCTTTAATTACATTTTTTCCAGTTTCTTCTCATGTTCAAACTCTGAATTGGCTCCTCTTGTACAAGAAAAATTTGAATATGCTAATTATTGTAGATTATATTTCTAAGTAGCAAAAGGGCATATTATAAATTGCCCAAAATTTACGGTATGTTATGACAAATAAAATATAAAGTAAAATTATTTAAAATATACTTTTGCCTTGAAGTTCTTGAATTATTTTTAATGTTTTTATCTGGTTTAATATTAATTTATAACACCTAATTATATTAGAATTATATTAAACATTATATTAGAATTAGGTCATAATCAATATAATAATACTTTAATAAATGACTTTTAAAAAATAGTATAGAAATATTCTTTTATAACAAGAATTTTTAGTTAATCTCTTGTATTTAAAAATAGAGTTTGACAGAATATAATTAACACAAATAAATTAATATTTTGTTTCAATACTTCAGAACAGGAATGTTAAAGTATATTCGTAAAATTCCAATTAAGAGATATAGATTTTGCAATGTAATAAAGTATAACAAAGCTATTAAGCAAATACATTAAACTTATAGATAAAATCGTGTTACGAGTAACCATAATTTACATTTCAGTAAATCTTCCCAACACAAAGTCAAATATTTTGAGGTTTTCATTACTTGGAAAGCTTTTGTATATTGATAATTTTCTTTATTTCATGAAAATTAAGCTCTGTTTGTTGAATCGATTAAGCACTTGAAAATTCATATATCGTCAAAGTTTTTCAAAATATTTATGCACATTACATAATGGAGAAAACTTAATTTGAAATAAATTAAATTACTTTTCCTTTATGTATTCATTAATTCATTTTTTGCTTATGAGATTATCGCCTTCATCATTGCAAAGTTATTATTTTTGCTTAGATAGTATTATCAAAGTATATATTGATCAGGCAATATTAAAAAACAACAATTTTCTAAGCAATTTTACTGATATGATAATTAGACTTTCAGATCAGCATAATTTTGCAGATGAGATGGTACACTTTATTTTGATGTTTTAATTAAAACTTCGAATAATGCAGAGTTATTCTCCATTTTTATTTTCCAGTAAATTCTAATCCTGTTCTTAGAGTATATCAAAATGTACATACATTATTGTTTAGGAAACACAACAGCTTTTAATTTTTACAGATTTTTTTTATAAAATATTTACTCATGTTCCCTTGCTCTTATTAAATATTCCTATATACTCACAATTTTCTAACTAATAAGTCATTATTGTCATTAAAGTACTATACTTTTGATTTAAAGAAATTTACTCAGTATTGAAATAATATAAATAACACACAATATAATAAAACACAAAAATGTTAAAATTTATTGACATTATTTAACTTAAAATTTTAAAACGGTTAGATTATACTTTAGAGTGCCAGTTTGATTCTCGCCAAGTTGTAATCGCGATTCATCGCCAAACCTAATCTTGTTCTGATTGTTTTAGATCCATTCGAGGCTCTGATTTGCTTATCGTTTTTAGAATTTTGAAAATCCAATGAACGTTGCGTTATTTTTGAATGTTCAACCATACCTGTTAGCATTATAATCAGCGCAAACAGGAATGACACCAAAACAAATCGCCAAGTTCACCAAAGGGCCACCTAAAGTATAGTTTTACCTTTAAAACAGAATTAGAAATATTTCATGCTAAAATATTTTTATAATAAAATTATATGAATAAAATGTATTTAGATAAGCTAACGATATTTTACCTTAAATATATAGTTTATATTTCAAAGGTATTACAAGCTAAAAATAGTTATTTGAGAAAATAAAATTTTTTATTCACATTACACAGGAAAATACAAAAAAAATACAGCATTTTATATATTAACACTAAACATTTATCTTCAAATGTATTTCCAGGCGAAACAACTGTTCTCAACAGAGCTTTGTAAATTTATTATTAAAGTTGTGAAGTTAGTTTACTGTAACGAAAATTTTATACTCGACGTAATAAAAAATTCAAAAATGTAAAATCTTATTTTAGGAAAGTTCATTTCAAAAGTGCGAAATATACTTTTAAGTTCCAAGACCTTATCTTAAATTCCATTTTTTAATACATTTTAAATTTTAATATTTTAAAAATGCATTTTTCCTCGAAAAATTTATTGTATAAATTTATTGTTTTTTCTCGAAAATTTATTGTATTTATTGTATAAATAATAAAATAGATGCAACAAACGCTATATTATTCTTCATCATATATATATGTTGATTTTTAATGTAGACGTTCTTTTTCTTTACATTTTAGAATTATATTTACAAATAGAGCTATTATATTACAAGATGTAATAATGCTCCAAATGCTTAAAATGACACTTAAAATTGTTTCACATTCTTTTTATTTTTCTTTATAAAGAATCTTTACAGTTTTATAAATTATAACAGCTAAAAAAAGTTTTGTAAATTAGGAAAGTTCTTTAAATATTTATAATTAAATATACTGATTTCATCAGTGAAATGATAATTTTTATGAAACTCTTCAAGCACTTTTCAAACAGTTTTGTATATTTTGTATTTCAGCAAAGGTTTTATTTAGTTTAATTTGCTAATATGACATTGGACATTTGCTCACATTTATATCAATAATATCTTTAGAATACAGCATCATTCGTATAAATAATTATGTATGAAATATTTTTCAATCTTTCCACACTGTAATATGCTACAATCATGCATTATTTTTTCACTGTTATGTAATGTAATTTCTCATTTAATTTTAACATATTTTTCTTAATTAAAATTTTAAGGTAAACCAGTGTAGGTTTTTAAACATTTTATTAAATTTCAAAAATAATAATAATGTTCTTATTTTTATTGTTTTGAAAGAATCTTAAGAGAAACCTTCTCTGAATATAATTAAATGTATCTTCGTATCTTGAAATATAACTAATAACCAGAAATAACTTTCTGTCAGATTTCAGAAACACTTAGATGCTGACGATGAAAACAGATATGTATATAATAAGAATATGGTGATAAAACTCAAAAGATCAAATTGATTGGTGCTTCTAATCACAGTGGACCGGTTTTCTAAACTCGTCTATTCTATCTAGGCTATGGCAAAGTTGATTAAAAAACGAGAATGTGACTCGTTCCATGAGTAGTCAAAATGGTGTTATCATGCGTGACTGATGCATCTGCATGATTGCGCTATTAACCCCGCAAATGATTTTCGTCGACATTTGTAGCACACCTGCAGGACATTCCTAATATTCCTATATCAACTAAGATCAATATTCACCCATTAGCATCTAAGGGCTAAATTCAGGGTGTTTCTTAATATAATTGCCATTAAATCAAAAACATCAACACCATTTTTTGTATCAATTCGCATATTTAGCAATCATAGAAAACAATATTTGAATTTTAGATTTTCCAGAATAGAGAAAATGAAAATATAAGAAATAGCTTGAAATGAAGTTTCACGTTTGTACAAAATTTGATTAGATTCTTAATCATTGTTTAGAATTATAATTAAAATTATTAAATAATGAAAAACAACTCTTTACAACTCGTCTATGTATTACTTACATAGTTTTTTTAATGGAACTTTTATGATATAAAAATGAATTAAGCATGAATTTACGATTAGACTATACTTTAGGGTGCCTCTTTGGTTCTTGCCAAGTTGTGATCAAGATTGAACGCCAATATGGGCATAACCCAATCGTATTATGATTGCAAAAGAGCAATTAATTGTTCTATGCCCACAAAAATCGACAGTAAAATTGATAGCCAAACAAAAATCATCATATTTGCCTAGGGGGCACACTAAAATATAATTTTACAGAACTTACTGTGTTCATTTGAATTCTCTAAATCATGAAAAATTATTATTACGGAGAAAAATTAACTTTCAACTAATTTAGTTTAATTTCGGAACTAAACACTTATTATCAACTATGCCCTTTATGAAAAATCCTTCGGATATATTTCATTTGCATAAATTTTCTTATCTGAATAAATTCATTCACTCTAATAATTGTGCTTGAAATTTTTTGATTTCAAGAATAATAATTCTAATAAAATTCTAATTAATTACTATTAGCTTATAAAAAGTTCTCTTATAAATTCCTAAAATGAAAAAGCTATTCAAAATATAAAAATGATTTTCTGTAGTTTCTTTTCAAAAATATAAAAAAAAAATTCTGATAAAATTTACAAATAACAGAGAATATTTAACAGTGTGATCAACTACTTCTTTTTCTGAATATATCTTTTATACATAAACTGAAAGGAAGCTAAAATGTGCGACTTCTTTCCTTAAATCACATTTCTCAAGAGTATGTGGTGTCTTACTTTATTTTCTAAAAAAATACCAGAAAATAAGCGCAAGATAAAGTAAATGTGATAAAAGAATGTTCTTTCTTTTCCTAAATTATCAATAATCTAATTATGATAGCAATTTGCTTGAGTATACAAGGTGCTTCATAATTGAATGAAAAAAAACTACTCGTTTGCAATATTTATTTCCACAAAATAATTTAAAAACATTAAAATATTTTTTTACTTAAAAATATTTTTTGATATGTGGTTGTCATTGAAAAATTATTGCGATTATTTGTGTACAAGCTATTTATAAATATAAATTTGTTTTATTTTCTGGTTTTGAGAAATTTTCAATACTTAAATTTATTACAAGTTTTTTTGCAAAATATCAATAGCTTCTTGATTCTAAATGAAAATATGAAAAATAATATGACAATAGAGAAATTAATTTTTTTCTTAACAGATTATAAATTTCTCAATAAACAAATATCAGAATAATTAAAATGGATAAAATAGATACTTAAAGTGAATTCTATAAGTGAAATGTAGTAAATTAGGTTGATAAAAATGATTCATTAGTGGAAGAAGCCAGAGATCTGCGTTGTTATACTGTTTATGAATATTAAGTTTATTAGAACTACTGTTCTACTAGAGTGCTATGAATATTAAAGCGAGTAGAAAAGTATCGAATGTCATCTTCATAAATTTTAAAACTGATAAATAATGATAACTTAAATTTTACCTCAGATTCTTACCAATAATAGTTCTATATATAGCTCTAATGTGAGATAAAAAGTAGAAATACGAATACAATTAAGTTAAATTTACTCTACTAAAACTTTAAATAACATAAGGCTTCATAAATTTTTAAAGTTACAAATAATAAAAAATAAATGTTCTGCATTAGTAATCAAGTGCTAAATAATTTTAAGTTGCATCGTTTTATTTCTAAAAAGTTTTTGAATGATTTGCTTACAAATTTTCTTTCCATTTCTGCCCTTTAAAGATGTATTGGTAAGATATATTCACTTTGAAATACTATTTGTTGTAATTATTTTATAAAGTTCTTATGTAATGCAGAATTTTTAATATCACTATGTGTAAGAAATATTATTTTTTGAATGACCAAAAATTTTCAGAAGAAAATTTAGGGATATGCTAAAATTGTAGTGTAATTTGAAAGAATACATTTTTTGCTAATTTAAGCAAGTTAATTTTACATTTTTGCAATTGATGTTTAATTTAATTTAAAATTATTTAATATTTAATTAAGTAAATAAGTGAATTTTTATGTTTTATAAAAATGTTAATTAAAAACAGGTAAAATTTCAACCAAAAATTTGTCATTCAAAATTTTATTTCAGTTGCTTATAATTTGATAGTGCAAATAATTTGTAAAAAGTGCAATTTAAATTATATAACTGTTATTAATTTATCAATTTTTATTCTTCTGATATTTAAATGTCATTTTTTTATCTTTTGATATTTTTAAATTCTATATTTTTTAATTTTATATTTCTTTTTAATCTGAGCAATATTTATTCAAAAGTATGAGAATATATTTTTGCATCGAAAATTAAGCCAAAAATAGCTTAATTCATATTAATTTATCAATTTTCCTTCTTCCAATATTTAAATTTTATATATTTTTTTTAACTTTTTGATGTTTTAAATACTATATTTGTTTAGTTTATATTCTGTGCCTAAAACTTAAACATAGATTTGTAAATTTAAAGTTATATACTTTAATAATTTACTTGGTTTTATATTTTATTTCTAATGAATCTATTCCTGATTTATGTATCATTATGCATGAACTTTGTTTCATCTTAATTGTACACTTGGGAAATACAAATATAAGAGCTTAGTATATATTATGATAATACAATATTATGAGTTTTGTTCACTAAAATGTATTTCGATGGGTATATATATATATAATTGGAAGAGTTAGTAACACAAATCTTGCAAAAAATATACGAATGTGTGTTTTAGATTTTACAGTGACTTTAGCTTGTTCATTTTGTGAAACTTCAGTTGCTGTTATAAGCTTACAAAGTATCTGTGGCAAAGATCCTCCTGACATATAACATTATACTCAAAAATCTTTAAATTTATGTTAAGAAAACGTAAAACAAACCAGTTTGAAAAACGAAGTGAATTTTAATATTTAAGGATATTATATCCTATATTCCACGTTAATCATTTCATAATTTACAGTACATAAAGAAGAATTTCTTTTCATTATATACTTTCGCTTTTTATACTTATAACTATTAAAAGGAGACTGATTGCTTAGACTACATATAAAACTTACTCTTATTTACGTTTGTATAAAGTCAATTTCTAAATGGTTCTATTAAAATTATACTATGCCAAATATTTGCCAAAGATTAATTTAAATATAACTTAAAAAGTAAGTAAAAAGTTATAAAAGAAATACTTCAATCACAAAAGATTATATTGAGATAAAAGATTACATAAACATTTTATCTCAATGATGAAAATGAAAATATGATAAAAATATCTAGAAATTTAGATTATATTTAAATTATATGGACTTTATTTCAGAAATTCATTAAGAAAAATTTAGAAGACAAGTTCTGAAGAAAATAAAAACAAATATATTCACAGAATTGATAGAAGAATACGATATTCTAGATGGTATATGCATCGTCTAATGATAGGGAAGTAACAAGTTCTGTCCTTAGTCTAGAAAAATACCATTGTGTTGAAACATTTTATACACATTAAAAATTCCGTAAAACAGTGCATCAAACTGTCGGTGAGGCTGAGCTTGAAGTGTAGGGAATCCTCTCTGATGAATGACTTTGTCATTTGTCTATGGCTTAAAATTACGATGTAGTTGACAATATTTTGTAGCTTCGGTTGGAAAAAAAAATTTGAACCAGAAAACTATCGCAATAATCTTAACTAATCCAAATAATAAAGGTAATAGAAATTAGAATATGTATTTCTGTTTAAGTAATCAGCTATATTATGTATGACATCAAAAAATAGCAACAAAGAAATCTTTTTAAAACTTCTTAAAGCAGGTGGATTTAAGTGAATGTAAGTATTCAAAATTTATTCAAGGAGAATGAAAAAAAAATCTTTAATTTTCTAAAATTAAAATGGATCAGTTGTCATCAGTTATTATCGAGAAAATTTACAATTATTATATTCACCTAAAATATTCACCTGAAATGCATAGAAAAAAATGAGGATCTGAACGATTTCTAGAATATAAATATAAAATATTTAAAAATACTATTCTTACAAGAAACTAATAAAAAATGAAATCCATTTAAAAGAGTAGTTGCATTTAAGTTTTATTCTTTGATAAAAATGGTGGTTTCAAACAATATTAGATTACAGAAAACTGCTATTTTAAAAAATAAATTCTCGAAATGTTCCTTATAATCATCCAAATAGAATAAAAATATTATATATAATTGAATAATATTAGTCTAAATTAAAAATGGTAAGATAAAATTTTCAATAATGATGGAAAAGGAAACGTTTAAGAAGAATGAAGTGATATTTATTATTTTTCTTATAACAGATACTCTACTAATACACAAGCCTTATAAAGTTAAGAAACGACAGGTGTTTATATTTTGCCTTGCAGCTGAACTAAAATTTTTTTGCTTAATTAGAAATTATAACTCTGTTAAATTCATTTTTATAATTATAATTCATG
Source organism: Latrodectus geometricus (assembly GCA_026290005.1). NCBI lineage: Eukaryota > Metazoa > Arthropoda > Arachnida > Araneae > Theridiidae > Latrodectus > Latrodectus geometricus. The sequence continues at coordinate 9,459 of JAPDSC010029334.1, read as the reverse complement.
TTTATTCATATTTATAAAAATGGTAAGGAATGTATAAAATCCAATAATAAAAAATGTATCATAAATAGTTCAAAAATAAAATAAAAAGCAAAGAGAGAATAACTAGAAGTAAAATTAAAAGGTTAAATGCAAATCATTACACATTTTCAGGGAAAGAATAGGAAAAGTAGAATAATAAATATATTGATAATAATAGATATTTTTATCTTATACAAAATAAAAAAACAAATCTATCACTACAACATGATAACATTATAGAATGCTGTTTTTTATGTGGTTACTTAATATGAAAATCATATCCGTTATTATTTCAAAAGCATTTCCAATTGTTTATTAAATTTGTTTGATTGATGGATTACAAATAAATAATTTGAAACAATTATTTCGATAAGAACTGAAATGGATAAGAGACAACAATAATAACACTGAAATTGCAAAATTTTAAGAACATTTTAAGCCTAGTTTCTATGAACAAGCAGTATTATTTGCTCAAATCATTTTTAAGTAAATGTAAAATTGTCGAATATATTTCCTAGATCATTATGTCCTGCTGAAATTATATTTTTCATTAAATATTATAAAAATCTTAATATTAAAAAAGAATTTTAAATTTATTTTATATAATTTAATAAATAACAATTTAGTTCTAATTTGACGAATATTTTTCAAATCATAAGGGAATTTTGTTATTGAAATGCTATATTTTCAATAATATTATGCATAAGATACAGGTTAATTATCAATTGGAGATCATGTCTTACTGAATTATATTTACACACTTTTAAATCAATATGAGTATAATTTCTTATACTCTTGTTGGTTTGTTTTATTCTTCTTATTTGTAGTTCTTGTTTCAAAACTCATATTAATTACAAATACATTGTTAAAAACAATTATTCCAATTATGAAAAATGATCATTACTTTTAACAAAACCATACGTTATCAATGATGCAGTGATTTGACTAAGATAGAAATTTTTCATTGAATATTATGAAAATAATTATAATCTTATAAACCAAATAAACTTGGTAATTTTAGAAAAATTGATTTCTGTTGTACTGTTAAATTAATGAGAGATTCAGAAAAGACGAAAATATTTAAACTTCACTGGGAAAATATTAAATTTTAGCCTGGTGCAATTCAGATATTTTATCAATGTTTTCGTTTTAAACAATAAAGCAAGAGCTTTATATCGCCTACATCATGCTCTATAACTGCTTACATGAAAATATCTAGTTTATGTTCTTTTATTAATAAATAAATCCTATAAGGGAAGAAAAATATTTGAAAATTTTAAAAGGATGTTTACACATTAACTTGTTTCTCTGGTCTTCTTTGTAGTAAAAAATTTAATTTATTTCGATAACGAAAAGAATAGTATCTGGAAATCCTATATAACCTTTATCCGGTAAGATGGTTGACATACATAAAATTTATGATATTTTTCTAGTCTCTATCCTGGAATAATTGAAATTTATATTTATTCCTTCAACAAATATTTTTAGAGCAATAGAAATTAATAAGAACCTTTTTAAATTAACATATTAGATTATCAGCAAAAGTAATTAATAACATTTTGCAAGTCATCTATTTCTTGATCATAAATCTCAGGACAAATATTTTTATTATACATGTTTACAACGTTATAACATTTTTCATAAGGGATTTATGATAGTTCTTTTAGTTTTATAACATGATCATTAACGAAAGACTATTGCAATTCGTTTTTACATAGGCGCAGGCGTTACAAATAACCGTACCTTAATATGACGACTACCTAGATGTATTGCCAAAACTAGTGACCGGAAAAAATAATATGACGATTACCTAAGATAAACATAAATGCTAATATCAGTTATAGAGGGCTCTAAAATAAAGAGTATTATGTAAATATTAATTCTTGTAAGTCTTGCTTATGAAAGTTCTTAAGGCTATATGTTGCCATTATAGTCCTCACAATACGTAAGAAATCAAATAACTGTCTAATCGCAGAAGTATTTGCATTTTATGTCAGTTTTAATTTAAAGTCGCTAATTTGTAAAAGCTTATTTCAAGTAATAACTTTATAATAATATTTTCGAAAAGCATAATATATTTAAAAAAATTGAAATTCTCAATGCTTAACTACTAAACTATTTCTGTAGGATAATAAATAGTAATTTATAAAATAAAATCTTTTTGTCTTAATTCGACCAGATCTTGAAATATCATTTAAATCCCTAAATTCAATCTTATATCAAATATTTGCTTAGTGCTTAAAGGACATTAATAAAGTTATATTTATTTAACGTTTGGGTAAATTATTTATCAATAAAAAGTAAAATGTGAAAATTTTATTAATATTATACGAAATTATATTACACGTTACTTCCTTAACGTTAGAAATTTTGCCATTCATAAATATTTATATGATTCCATTGTTTATTTAATTTAACCCACTGATGATATTTTAAATACAAACTTAATGGATTTATATATTTTTAAAACAAATATTGTTTTAAATTCAACATCAATACAAACAAAGAATTTCTAATTACTTCTAAAGTGAATCATACTTTTTGAATAACGTTGCTTTCATAAAATATTCTTTTTCCGTAAAAAGAAATTTTTATGAAAGCAACTTTAATATCCTTAATTAGTTTTCTCAAAGAATGGAGTTTTAAGCGTTTATAAAAATGACAACAAACACATTTATAATATTATATATGATTTTAAATGTATTTAAAATAATCAGCATCATGTTTGGGAAATTCAAGATAAAACTACCTTATTACATTTTGCTTAGGATTTAGATGAATAAAACAAAAAATTCAAACGTGAACTCGTTTTTGATTTTTAAAGTATGAGTTTGGAACTTCTATAACTGAAGTAATGAATATTAAATATAATGAAAAATATAATGTTTATACATAACTTAAAAAAATATTTACAATTTTCTTCGACATTCCATAATTTAATAAGACACCTTATGGATTTAATCTTTAATTCGTATTTCGAATCTTTTCGTATTTCATTTAAATGCAACACATATATTGTTACATGCATTTAAATGAAATACGAAAGGTTTGGTATGAAAACTCTTCATTAATTACACTTACATTTAATTATTCATGAATTATAAGATGATTTTATTTGAATAAGATCAAATGTATAAATTCTGGAAAGATTTAAACGGAAATAACTCATCCTCATCCTCAGATTAAGCGTAGAACTAATGTCAAAGTAACTTTCGTTTAAAGTACTAAGCATGAATAAATCTCTGAATTAAATTCTTAGAGCTTTAAGCTCATTATTTTAATATGAAAAAATTTTTCAGAAGAATATTATAATTTAGATATGTTTGCAGTTATGCATTCCCACTGCTCATAATTCGAATCAATAAGAAGGAATTGTAAAATTAAGTGTGTGTGTGTGTGAGTGTGAAAATTCAAACGTGTGTCGAATTTTCATTTAACCATTAATATAAGTAAGGAATTAAAATTTCAGATCAAAATGATAATTTATCACTGAAAAACACTCAAGAATGATATGATAAATCTAAAACTTTATTATGTCAGCTCTAATGTGCATGAAGGGTAAAATATATATTATTTACCATTGTGTCTGTTGAAATTTTGATCAGACAAAGCCTTGTTTTAATTATTCTCATTACAAAATTTTTATGCGCGATTGATAGTTGTTTTTTTGAAAATAGACCCTCTTATTGTGCAGAATACTGAAATGACCATATGTTCTTATTATATATAATCTCTTCCGCACTGTGCTGTTTAAATCAATTTAAAATTAAATTTGATTTAACTAAAATACCACGTTGAGAACAGCATCTTGTTTTTGTTGATATTATAAGTAATATGATATTTTTGAAACTTTTATTGTTTAATCATGTTTTTCAAACGTTTAGAAAACAAAATGATACTAATTAAGAGTATATTTCGAACTAGGAATACAAAACCAAAGATGACAAAACTATTTTTTCTCAAACCTAATATAATATTTTGATTCTTAATTAATACTCTATAAATAATTATGTTTCATCATTTTTCAAATTTTTCTTTTGAGTGGCTTCAGATATTTCAACAAACGCTGACAACAATGTAGCAGTTAACAAGACGGTGCTAAATCAACTAAAAAGTATTTAAATCAGTTCGTCAAACTGATTTAAAATAAATCAGCTCCAAATCACTTAAATTGCCAGTTGTCACTGAGATAAAATTGACACCCAGCCTATCAGTGGTTAGCGTACATGACTACAGATGGAGAGAATCTGGGTTCAAATCCTGGCTAGGGCATGAATGTACTTTCTCTTCCTCTGTGTTTCTTGTCCTTTCTTAAGATAATGGATGAATGTGGCTCACCCTATAAACAGATTTTTGGTGGAGTGACGTGGACAATGCTACTCGCCTTAGTGACATGGTTCACAGGTACCCACCGGGTAACGATAAATGAATAGCAGTCTCCGGCCTCGTTGGAACAAAGGATTTACACCCAAGTGACCATCGTTAGAAAAAAAACTGCGTTAAAATTTTCGTGAATTTTAAACGCACTTAAAAGTGCAGTGCGAATGGGATATTAGTAAATTATGGCCCCTTGCTCTTTATATTGCTTTTATTTTCTTATGCTATTGTTCTAACTTTTTCCTGAATCATTATAGTAATGCTCAAATTTTCTCATTATAACAGTTTGACTTGAAGTTTTTTCAACAGTATTACAACAGTTTTTTTCACAACAGTTTGACTTGAAACAGATAAAAATTTTTTTCATGCTATCTCTTAAATTCAGGAAAATCAAATTAGATGCAAAGTATTAGTTGATGTAATAATGATTAACAATGTGATGTAATATTCATGATGTAATAATCATCCCAAATAATGACTTTGGGACCTAAAAACAAAAATCAGAGTTTAATTTCTGATCTGGATGCATCGATATATTCAATTGCTTTTCATTAATCTGTTTCTCATATTTTGATAATTGCCTTGTTAATGTTTGAGAACAGCACATTCAATAAACCCTTAAATGTTTCATTTCATGAAGAGCAATAAGTACTGCGTCAATATTAACTAGATCCTACTTTTCCAAGTATTGATTAAAGGAAGAAGAAAGATAAGTGTAATATCGACAATAATTCTCGTACAAAAATGGTGTTTACTCTTAAGATACTACTTTTTATCAGTTATATTTCAGTAAAGAACTTCACTTCTTTATTTAGGAAATTTGTTATAAGAAAAATAAAAAATATTTTTACGAGTTCTTATGGAAATATTTCAACAATTTCAAAAGTGCAAATTTTTTACCAAAATTTTTACTGTAATGTCTTTTACTAATAATCGTATTAAATGATAAAGTGAAAAATTTTCGCGTCACTAATTATAAGAACTTTTTCAGAATTTTTTTTCGTTTTTAATTCAGTGATAAATACAATTTATTTTCTAATATATTTCAGAATTTGTCTTATATTTTCCACTGTTTTACAGATGTGTAAAAAGTAGAAAATATGACATTGCATTTTCATAGTACTAAAATACGAGAGTTATTATTAATTTAATTGACATTTGCATGAGGAAAGTTTTAGTGTTATATGTTGTAAAAATCACAGATAACTCTTTTATCTTGTAAATACAAATAAAATATTATTAAAAAAGTTATAATTTTATAATGTACATTTTATCAGCAATAACATACAAAGATGTATTTTTGTATCTACAAATGTGCTCAAAATGTAAAATTTAACATTTAATAAAATTTATGAATAACGGTTGCTTCAATTTTTTGCTTTCATTATTTTAAAAATATTTAAATTTTTCATTATATTTTAAAATTTGATTTAAAGGAAAATATACATGTAATGTAAAAATGATTTCTTAAAAGAGAAATAGAAAATATTATGCATTAATAAAAGTTGGTCTAAAATAATTGGTTAATAGCGCACTTGAAAAATAATATGCTATCATTAAAAAAAATTTAAATTTTTTAAAATATACTTTAAAATTTAATTTAAATGAAAGTATCCGTATAATGTAAAAACAACTCCTTAATAGAGAAATAGAAAACATTATGTATCCTCATAGGGAGGAAAGATTTATTAAAGAGAATTTAAAATAATTGGTTACAAGCACAATTGCATTTGAAAAGCATTTATTATGGAGGTAATTTTACTTCCTCAGAGAAAAGACAGGGCTCTCTAATTATCTCCAAAAATTTGTGAAACTTATCATTGTATTATAAGTTCGTAAGCATGTCTGAAAGATTGGAAAAATGCGATATTTAGGAAAGTAATCTCATTTGGTCACGCCAGCCATGATTCGTATCATATAAATAAAAATTTTATCTATTTCTAATTAGTAAGTGCAGTACCTTCTATCAATGGGTCTAATGGTGCTATCTTCTAACAATGGTTTGTGCCATAGTTTTTTACACTGGACTATACAAGCTTATTTTACGTTCAAATAAATGTCGATTATCTACCAATAAGTATTCAGAAACCTATGCAAATGACGATATCAATGGTCCTGAGATATGTCACGGCCCCGCCGATGTATATCGTGAAACAGCGTTGGCATTAGTCGCATGCTGTTCAGAGCTCTCTGATTTCAAGATAGGTATAAATATCTGGTATCACAAATGTGGCCAATTCTTAAGGGACATATCTAGTGATCTAAAGTACCCGAAATCAACAATGGCCTATGTGATTAAGAAGTGTAAGGTGAGTGGTGATTGTCCGTAATGTGTCCCGAGTAGGCAGACCAACGAAACTGAGAGAGACCGACGAGTGCTGTCCAGAGGAATTCGGAAGAACCGCACCCAACCGATGGCCCTCATCCGTGAGGAGTTTCAACAGACATCCGGGAGTATTGTTTCAATGAATATCATTCGTAAGGTTGCACATCTGCTTGGTTTTCATGGCCGTGCTGCTGCCCATAACCTTTGATCGCTAAGTCCAAACGTGCTGCTCGTTTATTGTGGTGCAAAGTGCATGAAAATCAGACCGTAGATCAGTGGAAACGGGTTCTTTGGAAGACGAATCATGGTTCACCCTTTACCATTCGGATGGCGAGGTCTTGGTCTGGCGCGTCTACCTTGAGAACGTCTCCTGCCATTATGCATTGTGCCAACAGTCAAGTTCCATGGAGGTGGAATTATGATCTGGGGGTATTTCTCCTGGTATGGACTAGGATCCTTTGTCCCTATCATGGTAAGCTCAACATTGATGCTACTGCACCATTTTGGATGACAATGTGTTTCCTACGTCGTGGAAGTTTTACGGGTTGGATCCCTGTTACTTTCAGGACCACAATGCCTGTTGTCATGTTTCGAGGTTAAGCAAGGCTTGGTATGTTGCCAATGGAGTACGCCGAATGGACTGGCCTGCCCAGAGTCCAAACTTGAAGCCTAATGAGAACCTCTGGATGAGTTGGATCTCCAATATAAGAGGTGCACTACCCGTCCAAAATCGGTGAGGGAAATTGTATGTCTTCTCCAAGGCGAGTGGAAGACAATGCCAATAGTTGTAATACAAATACTTATGAAAAGTATGCCCCGAAGCATTCACGCGTGCTGTAATTGCCTCTCGTGGAGATTCTACCAACTATTGATTTTGAATAAAGTTAGTTTTTCTTTTCTATCCCAGGTGTCCAAATACTTATTGGTAGACATACGGCCCTAATAACAATAGATCTAAATTACATACGGTCCTAATAACAATAGATATTAAGGGTGCTTTTAATTCTATCCAACATCATAAGCTCAAGAAAATTCTTCTATCAACTAACTGCCCACAAAACATCAGAAACCTATTAATTAGCCATTTAGAAGAGCGAACTGTCATCTTACCAACTAACAGTGGCATAGCAAGAAAGGAACAAAAAATTGGATACCCTCAGGGATCCTGCAGTGGTCCCATACTCTGGAATTTAGTAGCTGATATCCCCTTGAAATTCGATTGGTCCAGCATAGGAAAAGATCTGGATGCAGAAAGCTCAGTACACCTTCAAGCTTTTGCAGACGACTTCACTTTCGTGGTGGCAGCACGAAGTGAAAAGAAGCTTGGGAAAGTAGCGAGTAAAGCTCTTGGTCTTTTCAAATCATGGGCAGATGATTTCAACCTCGAGATCTCGTACGAGAAGACCAAATTTCTCTTAAATGCTAAGCTACAGCGCGGGCCACAAATTCTATTAGGTGATCATCGATTGAAAAAAGCAGATATCATCAAATTGCTGGGCATTACGTTTGATAAAAAGTTAAATTTCAAAGCTCATATCATAACATAGGGAAATAAAGCCGTTAAACATTATGAAAAACTTAAAAGAATTGCTGGTAATCGGTGGGGATATTCAAAGAAATTCCGCACAGTGTTATATAAAACTATAACGGAAAGAATGCTTCTTTATGGAGCTGCCATTTGGGGAACTCCACTCTCTACCAAATTATCCTTGAAGCTAAATTCTATACAGCGAAAATTTCTCCTTAACATCACAGGAGCATTTCGAACAACTCCAACATCAGCACTTCAAGTAATAGCAGGAATCCCACCACTTAACCTTACAATAGAAGCAGAAGCAAAATTTATTTGCCTTACACGTTACCAAATTCCCTCCCTTGATCCTCCTCTCCCACAATCATCAGACATTGAAGTCGAAATTAAAGCAGATTCAATACATCCAGGCATTTTTCATCTAGAACCAACAAATCTCAATTGATGAGGAAACTAATGTTCCAACCTTTGAAGATGGCAAGATCAATATCTTCACTGACGGATGAAAAACAGGAAATCACGTTGGAGCTGCCGTAGTCTCATTCGGTAAGGAAGGTTATACAACAGTCTGGCAGGCCAAGCTCAGAGGTGAAAATTCAGTATTTCAAGCGGAAATTCTAGCTTTAAGAGAGGCTGTTAATAAAAGTAAGCAACATCAATCTCCAGTCACTATTTGGTCTGACAGCCAAGCGTGTATTAAGTCAATTTTGAACCCTACCAGTAGAAGCCCTATAGTGCGATCCATCCAAAATGATCTTATCAGTTTTCCTCACATCACTATCAGTTGGGTCAAAGCCCATGTGGGAACTGCGGGTAACGAAAAAGCCAACCAAGCTGCTAAAAATGCTGCCATGTCAGATGACCAAAAAAACAATTATACCTCTTCCGCGATGCTTAATAAAATCCACCCTCAGAAACTGGGTATTGAAGAACTGGCAGAAAGAATGGATTAATGGTAATACAGGCTGTTCAATCTTCGGTTTAGAACCTTCTGTTTCTATGCATCCCCGGTATTGGTCCAGAAATGAGATTCTTTTCCTTACTGGCCATGGTCCCTTCCCTACTTATTTTAAACGATTTAATATAGCTGCAACCCATTACTGCACTTGTGGGGAAGAGGGAAGTCCACTTCACTACTTGACAGCATGTCCACTTACAATATCTTGGCATTTGGCAGCTCCAACAGCTCAATGGGAAACACTTTGGA
>JAPDSC010029329.1:0-10189 GCA_026290005.1 Latrodectus geometricus | reverse complement strand
GTGGAATCTTGAAAAAGAGAGAAATCTAATTTTTTGTTGTTCCTAACTTCATAATTCTATGGACAACATTGCTGCAAAATTCGTTCTTTTGGTGTACCAATTAGATACTACAACGAAGTATCTGCTATAAGCTAATTGGAGCTATGTCATACCACAGTATCTGATACATGATATTTGCTAAAAAGGAGAAAAGAAATGAGAATAAATATTCTTAATATTAACCAAAAACTACATTTTCAATTTCTCTGATTTTTTTTCCTTTTTTTTGCATAATAAATATATTTTATTGTGTTATATATTTAAAAAAAGTAAAAAATGAACATTTTATTTCAAACTTTGAATCTAATTGTTGAAGTTTATATTTACCTTCTCAGTTAATAACTTTAAATATTTAATTAATATTTGAAATTTTCTATGCTGTAAATATTCCCGATAATTTATTTATGTTTAAAAATTTTTAGCACTGACACATTAATTAAGGAAAAGTTCAAAATGTAACATTTTGATGCACAAAAAACTATCAAAATTAAAAATACAAAAGCATAATTGTTAAATGTATATTTTTTTATAGAAATTTCGTTAAAGGCATGGTATAAAAATTAATTAATATTTTTCAAAATTATTTCTTAGATAATTTTAATGAATGATACTTGTGATCATAGTTAATCTTTAAATGAAATATGAATTATTCATACCTTCACTGAACTATACCATTACTTTGATTTAGAAAATTCAAATGTTACATGGGACCAGACGATACATTTTGTACGAGACAAAATGTTTCGTAATATTACGTTTTTGGAACTTCGTGAAATGTTTAAAGCATTGATGTCAAACCAAATTCCTGAAAGATATGTTCTATTAAGTAATGAAAATCATTTTTTACAAGAATAAAATTAGTCTTTCTTATTTCAAATATAGGTACTGGAAATTTGTTAATTTCAATAGATTCCGTTAATAAGACTTAATATTCTATGAATTCTGTGACTTGAGAATAATGTGAAAAATAAAATAGAATATTATAATATTAATTCAAACAGTTGTTAATAAAATTTTTTTTAAAAAATAAATTTATCCATTCGTATTTATTAATTTTTTTTTCATTTCAAATACTCATTGCAAGTATATGATACACTAGATTCCATTAAAGTAAAATGAAATAAGGACAGATTTCAATTTCTATTCAGCTCCTAGTTAAATTTTATTAAGAAAATATTTCAATAATTGATAAAAGAGCTTTAGAACACATAACTTCATTAATGAGCATTTAGTATCTAAAATCCTAAAAGTTATTTCTCTGTGAAGTTACTTTTGAATTACTGCATAATATCATTGTCAAGCTTCAACTTAAAACAATTGTTATTCTCTCAATTTATATTCATTGAGAAATTAATTCCCTCATTAAATCATATTTATGTGTTGATTTATTGTGTCAGTAATGAGATTAGTTAAACCAATTTGTGAAAGTTTTCGTTACTTTAAAATTATTTCTATATAAATAAAGATAATTATTTAATTTTCATTAAAGGCTATACTAAACCTATATTCGTATAAATAATTTAGAAATTAAATGCTAAAGAATTATAATTTTAGTTAATTACTCACAATATTATGAATAATTTCATAATTTGAATTACTTAACAGCATACGGAGTGACTGTAATTATTATAACGCTTTCTTTGTAAATTGTTGTTTGATAAATACATATTAATGAATAATTAACTGGCATTTTGAAATTATACATTTAAATTTTGTATAATTTCATAATTTAATAACCTTATTTATAAAAGGATTCATTTATGTATTATTCATATATACATTCATATTAGTGAAATGCATAAGCAACTAAAAATAATATGTTTAACTGATATAAATAAAGTAACAGAATAGTAGAAACGATGCTGTATGATCATAAAATTATTAATATATTAAGAAAATATATCTCATAATGATAAAACATGTCCTTTTTAGTTTTCTTTATTTTCTCTAAATATATTATCAAAACACATACATACAGTAATGTGTTTGTTCTATAATAATATACAAAAAGAATTTTACCAACGTTTCTGAAAATTATTGACTTAATGTAGAAATAAACTAAGCTAAAAGTAAATGCGATAACAATGTGGTAAGCATCTATTTATGTTCTTTTTTTCATTGTACTTATTTATCGACTCACAAATAATGAAATATAATATTTCTATTTCTGAGAGTAAAATATGTTAATTCAAGAAAAGTACAGGAAAATAAATTTATATCAAAAGTTGAAAAGTTTTTAAAATAATTTGATGAATTTCATATCGAATTTGAGGATTTTGATTAAATGAAAAAGATTATGATTAAAATTATATTTGTTAGCTTGTCATTTTTAAACTTGTTCTTCGAATGACAAGGATGATTTATTTTGACTTTTAGGTTAAAATTTAATAATGAATTTAAGGGTATAACTAAAAGCACAATGTAGGCAACTATAGTTCAAGAAACACTGATTATAAATAATTAGTTAAATATCCAATGTTCCTTATACAATTCTTATTATTTTAGATATGATTCAAATAATTCACTGATTTGAAAATTAACTAATTTGCATAGATATAATATAGTAAAATTATAAGCTTATTTAAGAAACTAATGATTGCATGATAGAAGTAACTGTACAGTTGATTACATGGATGAAAATTTTATTACATTTTTATACTGGTTTATTATTTTGAATAAACCAGTCGCTATATGATCTTGAGGAAGTTTATTTTAATTTTTAAAACCAATTTCGCCAATTCAGTAAAATAGCATGTTATAGGTATTGATAACGTTTTTACTTTAAGAGTATCATAAATCTATGCATTCATGTCAACAGATATATTTGCAAAAAAACAGAAACATAAGACTCATGTTTTATAGTAGTTAGACGTACAACTTAGGTTCCTTTACTTATTAAAACAATATATCTTTATTAGGCGCAACTGACATTTACAACACTCTGATATTGTTTTAAAAATATCTAGTAATACTAAAAGAATTCTCGGATTTAAGATTCAGTAAATTGAAACATTAAAAAATTTCGATAGGTATGTCTGTCTAATATATCTTTTGACGTTGCTTAACTGATGGTGAGCTGACAAAAATGTTGTTTACATACAATATTTCTCTATACAGAATAAAAATGATATAAAAAGTATTATTACATGATTATAATCACTGATATCAGTTTTTTTTCCAACAGCACATGCACTCGATTTTGTAAATAATGAAAATTGAATACTTAATCAATGATAGAAGCTTTATGAAAATTTATTCTTTTACGTGTTTTAATGGACATGATGTTAATTTTTCAATTTCATTCTAAAGTTTCAGTAAAAATCCATAATTACTATTGAGTTATTGATGACAGCAGTTATAATTCTTTGCCAATTGTATTCCAATTACAGAATTTCAATATCACTTTTTTATAGTAGAATTAAACGCAAAATAAATGCTATAATGTGTTTTTCTTTTTAGATCCAAGGATAAGTTTTTTTTACTGTATATTTTATGGATCACACAATAATGTATAATCGACTATTAATATGGAAAGAAAATCTACATTTTACATGTTATTCACTTATAAATTCACAATTGTCGAAATGTTTATGCTATTTCTCGAGCCCTTTTCTTATTTTTTAGTAGACAATTGAAATTTGGTTAATTTCACTTTTTCATGATATAAATCTATTTTATAAAGATATATGATATATTTATAATTAAAAAAGAAATTTTGTAAATGTGTTGCTTTAATTTTATTTATTACAGAGTAAAAATTGATGTCTTTTTTAGTAAAATTTGGATACATAAAAATATAAAATTTTGAAATTGTCGTACATTATAAACACATAAATATTCTTGAACTGCATAAAACGTGGTGCTGCTACACTGCAATTTAGATACAATTTGCAAAGAAGTTTTGAATCGCAGTTCAGATTTGCGTGTCAAATTTAATTGGATCGATGTAGTAACTCAATGATTTCCATAAGGTTTTGATGGTCTACTATGTCATACTTTTCAATAGGGGAATATAAAAAATATGAAATTCTTTCTTGTGAGTACGCTCCTTTTGGTCTGTTACCTCCAAGTTGAACTTTCGCATGATAAAGTTTTAAAGAAAAATTTAAACAGAATTGTATAGAAATTTCAGGAACTTCGGTAAAATATATTTTATTATTTATTTTTGGTTTTACTATTTGCTACTACAGTAAATGCAACCTGTATTTTACGAGTCAAATGTTTGCAATATAAAATATATCTACCTCTTTCATAAATTTTGCTTATTGGAAAATATTATTTTTATAAAAACTGACATATATATTTATATATTTTAATAAATTAAATTAGAATATATAAATATATATGTTAATTTTTACAAAAATAATATCAAAATTTGGAATCAAAGTAATTAGAATCATAGTTTAAATATAGATTGCAAAAAAATGTTAAAAAATGAATAAGCGTTTCATCTGAAACGTAAATGTTATTAAATTCATTATTTCAATAATGAAGTATATTTAATTGTGGGGCACACATGGGTTAAATTTAGAATTTTCTTTCTTTTTCTATTTTATACAAATGCACAACAAGTGCTTTATGGAATTAAAAAGCTATCTCAAAAACATTTCTTTAAAATATCAGTGCCATCATTAATTATCATTAAATAGGATTTACTATGATTTTTGTCTGCCAATATTCTAGAACTATTTCATGTTCATAAAAAAATTCAGTTGTGTTCCTTCATTTTGTAATTTTTATTTACGCTAAAATTGCTGAAAATTTCAAAATCAATTTGAAATCCTAAGTGAGATAGCGTCAATCTTTAGAATAATTTACTTAATTTAGAAAAGTGTCTGTTCTCCAAAAATGAATAGATATCATAAAATAACGATCATATTTTAACTTATACAATATATATGACATATTATTCGTACTAGGCATTATTTTTAAACATAACTCTAACCCTTCTATTTTTTTAATATATATATTTTTTCAGTTTTCATTTGTATATTGTATTAATTTTCGAACGCTATTTTGGAAAATAGAATGAAATATTGTTTAAATTCTTCAACCACATAAGATTTAAAAGTATTATAAATTTTTTAAAATGGTTGATCCCTATTAAAACAAATATTTTCTTATTTTAATTATAAGCTTGATATGAAAGTTATTGATGTGTGTTTCATTTTATTTATTTAGCATTGCAAAATCGATAGAAACAGAAGCAGAGATTGTAAAATTACCATATTTGTTTTGCTTATTTTCTAATTTAATGACATAAAATAAAAACATTTTGAGCAAAATATGCATAAGAGTAACAGAACTACGGATTATGCATAAAATATGTTAAGTATTGTAACAAATACAAATCATTATAATAGTTAACTTTTTAATATAACATTGATAGAACAAGATTTACCATTAACGTCAACTGATGGTAATATATTTTACATTAATTTTTCACTGTAAAAGATAAGTACATCTATTGAATTTCAAGATAACTCTGATGTTTTTAATGATGTTTAACAAAATGTTTCCAAATCTTTCTGCTTATTGTAAGACATGGATATATTTTGTATATATTTTTCGAGCATAAGCTATACAATTGGAATATTGTTTACTTTTTGTAAACGTATTTCCATCTAATTCTATTAAATAAAACATAAAATACTTATAATTTCATATAAATGTTTACAATATATTTCAAGTTTCAAAGTACTTTGTGTCATTTTAGAGGTACAATTTCACTCAAAATATTTCTTTTGATAACTATGTTTAAAATATTTTGTAGAGAATAATTGACCCTTAAATATTTCGTGGGAATCTTACTTTTATGAAAGTTATATACTGTGCATATTCTTTTCTTTAACTACATATATCAATTGCATATTTATTTCAAGAGTCTTCTATCAAAAATTTCATTATGAAAGCAAATTAAATGTAGATTTCCTACTTTAAACACCTACTTCTTTAAAACTTTCCTACTTTAAAAAAAGGAGAACCTAAAATATTTCAATAGAGTAAATTTTTCTTTTAAAGAATACACTTATGTAATATTATGTGTAATAAGAAACTTATAATTAAATTTGAAGATGTTATTTCACTTCTACTACTGTTGGATAATTAAGCATACTAATTAATCAAAATGTTCAGAAATAAATTAGGGATTTATGCATTTATCATTCAATTATATATAATAATATTTAAAAAAAATTATTATGAGTTAAAAGTGATTTTATACATACATTAAGTATTGCATAGTTTTCTCTTTAAAGAAAGGATAGCAATTTATTAATATTTTCAGTAATATTTTTGTATAAAGACAAAAATTTAAGGAGTCTTTTACTTGCATATAAATAACAATGGCTTTACAATTGTTTAATTTTTTTTAACTGAATGAAATATGTTTTAAAGATACCAATATATCATGTGGACATATGTATTCTATTTTGATTGTTATAAAATTGCAAACTTTGTGAACATATGTATAAGTAGTTGCATATAAAATAACACTGTATTCTTTAAACCTTTTAATTATTAAGATTATATTCCTGAGAACATACAGTGTTATTGATAAATGTGTATTTAAATAACTCTATTTTGCAAATGTACAATTTTCTAAAACAGAAAGAGTATTTGTCAGCTTTATTTACATGCTTCTCATAACTTTTATAAAGACTTAAAAAAAATAAAGGAATTTTTTTAGATTAAAGTTAACTGAAAAATTTTAAAATTAAATTTGTTGCAATGTATATTTAATGTTAGAACCTTTCTAGGAGTATCGGGTAACTACTGTAGAAATACTTATATTTCGGTTTGAAAATTAATTAAATGCTGAGAGAATTCATTTTCTCACTTGAAGATGTGTCAAAATATATATTGTCTTTTCTTTTATGGATATTGTTGGAATACAGGCGCACTAAATATTTCCAACTTAATGCATATATAATAATATATTTAACACATGTCTTGCTAAATATTCTACGTTAAGTACATTACTTTATTTTACCTTTTAAATATAAAGTTATTATTTTTACTTCAATTTACCTTAGGAAACAAATATTTTTATAACTTTATATTTTTCCTTAACATCTTTTTCAAAATTATTTATTTAAAGAAAAAAAATCGTTAATTATGTTACAAATGAAACATTTAGAGTAAAAGTATTTTAACAATATGATTTTTACAGAATAAAGTATGTTTCTTTAAGAAAACATGCTATAAAATCCATATCCAATTTTAATGCATAATCTTTCAATGAGTATGTTTCATATAATAGAATCTACCATAGCAAAAATAGTTTCTTATGTAACAAGAATATTTTACGATATTTTATTATTATATGCAATTATAAACATATAGCTTATTTTTTTTCATTTTAATAAACAACATTAATTTTTGTTTGAATTAATTTTATATACTTCTGCTTATAATACACGAATTAATTTAAGTGGTATAACTTATTTTAAAATATTTTAGGAACATGACACATTTAAATATTTTTACTGCAGTGTTTCAAAAACTTTAAAAAAATTAAAAGGTTTTTAATATAAAAAATCTTATATAAAATAATGCAAACATAGAATTTTATTTTTATTTTTAGTTTGGGATCTATATTTTTAAAATTTCATTAAATATCTTAGAATTTTAATGTAGTAAAACAAATAACAAAATAAATATTGACAATAAATAAATTTATTAGAAAAAGGTATAGATTTAAATGTATAGTTTATGGCTTCAGGTCATCTAGAAAAAAATATATGAAGTATGGTAATTGTAAATAATAATGAGAATATCTGATTCTTAGGAAACAGATTTAAAAACAACCTTATATAAGCAAATTAATATTTTTAAGAATTTCAAATTAAATACATATTTTGTTTTGTTTTTGAAAAAAAAGTTGTTAGCTAGTATTTTTTAATTGAAGTAATTTGATCTACTTCAGAATTCGTGATGTAATTTTTAAAATTATTTTGGATTTATTTCCGACACAGAAAAATATATGTTAATCTAATTAGAGTTTAGTATTTCAAATTAAGTAATTAAACTATCAATATACATTTACAGCATACCAAAGTGAAAAGAAATATTACATAAAAAAATTATGCTAAAATCTTTTTTGAGTTTAAATTGCTATTGTATGTATGGTAATATTTCTTCAAATGTACAATGTTTGTACATTAAGAAAAATGTTATTATTTTTATACCTATTTGTAGTGGGGTGTTTAAAATTTTAAAAATGTAACTTAATTCCTTCATCTCCTTTAATTTAAAGGCAAGTTATACTTCCTTATTTAAAATCGATTTTTATATTTAACATTTATTTTTTTAAACAATTTTCAAAACTATTCGTATACCCTTTCAAACTATAAGAATGTTTTGAAAATCATATAAAAACTTCAATTTCATTGCAGATAAAAAATTATTAAAGATATGAAATAGAAATAAAAGTATGCAATAAATCTTTATAATAAAGTACTTCGATGTTTTATTTTTATCTCATTGCACATTCAATTTTATGATATTTATTTTAGGAGAATTTTATTTTTATGTTTCCATTAGATAGGTATCAATATTATTGGAAATTTTTTTAAACAGTTGAGAAACTTTGATGTGTAATTTATTTTATTTTTTAAACATAAAAAAATGAAATTTCTAGTTGTTGAAAAAATAATAATGAAATTTCTAATTGTTGAAAAATTTATTTTTGAAGTGTAGAATTTTATGTTGGAAAAGAGGATTGTGTACAAGTTGTTTTCTAATTGTTCTAAAGCATTTGTTTTCTAATTGTTTTACATTTAAAAGCATAACTCTGATATTTGAATAAAAAATTAGTGAAAGTGAAGAATATTTTAAACAAACAATACTATTGTACAAGAAGGTTATAGGTATATCACTAACATGTAAAATGTAAATATTTTATGTTGATTGTAATAACATTTGTGCAATTTATATTGTTTGCATATTAACTTATAACTATTTAATATTAAATGATAATTTGATAGTCAACACAATCATAAAGTAACATATATTTCTAATTTTTTCTATTTATTTGTTGCTATAAAAATAATTGTTTTATCTTCAGCGTTAATTTAAAGTAACTCGTTAACTTATTGTATAAAACTATTTATATAATATAACTATAAAACTATTTATTAATGAGTTTAATGATTTTGAAGCTAATATTAAATTTGGTTCAACGTATTAATACAAATTGTTTATATATTTTATTTTATTTTAGTGAAGGGAATTATATGAATATCAAACGTTCGTTAATATTAACTTTCAATTGTTTTAAATTAAGTTATATTTGAATTTTTTTAAGCTATTTACTATAAATTTGAATAACAATCGTTGTAATGCTTAAAACCTAAATTTTTCTCACCTATAAGTTAAATAATTTTTTCATGTATAAAATTGTTTTTAACTCGTACTACAATATAATTTAGAATGTTACATTCAACATTTCATATCACATGTTATAAATAATGTTAAATTTCATATTTATAAATTAATACTTAAATCTATATAATTTTATATTTTTGTCAAACATATTATTAATTAAAATTGTTTTAAAGTTAAACATTTAACACAAGTATCAGTATATGATAGTTATATTCAAAGTGTGATAGTTACATTCAAAGAAAAATGAGAAAATTCCAAGATCCCTCCTCACAAATGTTCATGCAAAAGCACAACATCCATTTCATGTTGTTCAATAGCGATAGGGATTTGAACACGAGGACTTATGATTCGAAGACCATATTAATATCGAAACACTGGTTTACAGTAAGTACAAAAATCATATGCAGTTGTTTTCATTGTATCTATTACAATTTACTATAACCTACCATTATCCATTTTCTAATCTTACTAGTTTCTCTACTTTTTTATACTCTCTAGTAAGTATAGTTAAAAAATTCAAAAGGCATTTCATGTGTCATAAAAATATTTTTGACAGTAAAGATGTATACAATATTTCATGTGAAGGAATAATTTACTGAGGAATAATTAACATTTTTATGTATGGAATTCTAATATAATGATTTTCACAAATTCTCGTTAATATGATTGATACTGACGTTTTGTTGAATTTACAGTCTCTTGATGTTTAAACAATACTATTCGATGTAGATTAATATTCTGATAAAATGCGTGTATATAGATA
>JAPDSC010029313.1:47780-60274 GCA_026290005.1 Latrodectus geometricus | reverse complement strand
ATATAAAGAGAGAGAGAAATAGATTATTTTAATTTATTCATTTCTTTCAGCTATTTTATGATGAAATCATAATACTACGGAATGAGATTATTTTTCCTCGAAAATGTAAGATAAACCCAAAATTCGTGTTTGTTAACTGGCTTTTCCTTTAAAATATGCGGTTTATTTTTCCCACTATCAATCGGGTGTAAGCAAAATGATTTTAAATACAGAAGAAGATTTAAAATTGCAATTATCATAGTTATTGTGCAAGGTAATTTTGAATATTATTAAAACAGCTGATTTCGACATACTAAAGACCAATAACTGTGAAACAAATATAGAAAAATCAGAAAAACTGCAGTGTAGTAAAATCCACAAAGTTACACTGAGTCATAATTACAGTCGAGTAGCTTAGAAATTCAAAAGCAAATGATTTTAAAATGTTGTATAACTGGAGTCCCCTGTTCAGAAGTTCCAAAGAAATTGCGTGCTTAATGTAAGGCAAATAAAATGACGTAATATATTTATTACGTCATTTTATTTGTTACTTAAATCTTTGTTGTTACTTAATTTTAAAAATGTTTGTTACTTAAATTTAATAACTGTGAAAGAAATTACTTTTAAAATAATCTTGTGAATTAATTATTTACTTCAATAGGATGAAACTAATGTATTGCTTTAATATATATGGGTTTATTATTGTAATAAAAATATTTATTTATAATTAATTTGACTAAACAATCGCGAAAAAATAATTGCTTGAGTTATGTTTGCGGAGTTACACAACATTTATAAAAAAAATTGCTTTAGTGAAATTTTAGAATTTGCAAGGCAATTGGTGATCCCTCAAGGCTTTGCTTTCTAAAAAATATTTTCATAATTAATGAGCTTTACTCAATATCACATAGAAGAAAAAATGGAGTCTACCATTTGATAGACATGCAAACAGAAGACAAAAGTGCCACTGGACCACAATAAATCTAAAGTTTAAATAATTATGCTTTAGTTTATAATTTGAGTAAAATAGGCTTTTTCTACAACGCGAAATGTATAATTTTACTCACTGTAGGGGAGATCTGCGGGTGCGAAAAAAGAACTCTGATGTCAACCTTGTCATTTGTCCCTCGTTCGTAATTACAAGATGGTTTGCAGTATTTAGTACATATAATTTACAGAAAAAAAACAGTTGAAAACAAATCGCACAAAGTAATCTTCTCACAATGGATGCAATTATTTGAATGAGATATTAATTCTAAGCTCAGCCCACCGCGGTCTTTAATTCAACGATTCTTTTTCACGATTCTATTTCGAACACAGATATACATTTGGTGTCTATTTTAAATCATAAAATAGAATCAGCATTTTTTTCTCTGCAAAAAGGTTGGTCAATAAAGCAAGCAGTCCATTAAACATCAATTTCTATTTTTAATTTCTTAATAAGTAATTGTTAAGGAAAAAAAGTATTATTGTAAAACATAAAATGGTCATATTAAGATTCAAACAGGCAAATAATTCTGCTGTTTGATTAAAGTAGTAAACAATCAGGACTTTTAAATTAAATACAGGTTAACATCTTCGAAATTTATCTTCACGAACAAAGTTGTAAAAGAATATGACATATCATCTAACTGGAATAATTTAAAAGCGTAAAATATAGCTATAAAATAACAATAATACAAAACCACTTCATTTAAAAGTATTATTAAATCAAAATTAAGAAAATGCACATTTGTACTAATAACAATCTCACCGTTACTACAGAAATAAGAACTTTTTTTTTGTCAATAAAAAGAAATGAGTCTAAAGAGTTTTTTTTATCTCTGTTTCTTTTATTCGCTCGAATTAAATTGTTTTTAGCCTCTTGGCAACGATTAATTCCACACTTAATGAGAGTTGAATGACCTAATCACTTCTTAGTTAAAATCTTAATAATTATTTAATGAATTCTTCCGTAAAAAGAGAATTTTTTGGTGAAAAAACTATTATTCCCGACTTGCTTTTATTTTAATTATGGGTTCTTTATTCTAAAAGTTTTCAAGAAGGTTAATGACCTTTTTTATTTTTATGAAGCAAAAAAATCTTGTTATAAAATATATACATAATTTTACCTTCTTAATATCATAAAAGTTTTATGTCTTCACTTATTAAACGCAAATGTCAGCCATTTAGCCCCCAGTTAAATTCATGGATTTAATTTTATTCTTGATGTGTCATTTGAAATGGTTTGAAATCCTTTGAAAATGCATAAACAGCGATCAAATTAGCATTATTATTTTTTAATGTTATATTGTGTACAACCAAATGTCACATTTATGTTTACGCCCTTCTATCTTAACTGAATTAAATAACAGCTATTGGTGACAATATAAAATACATACCCATTCTTTAAGTGACTACGTGATCTTCTGAGTTGGCGTTCTGTTCATCAGATACTAATTCTGGATACTAAAATTATTAGTTTTCTTTACAGAAACAACAGTAACTATGTTTCTAATGATGATACTAGAACAATTTAAAAGTAATGGATTCGATACTTATCCATAAAAATATGGATATATTAATTCCTGTCTAGGCACGTTGGTATTACCACAACTAGTATTAAAGCCACTAGATCTGGACCTAATTTTCAAAGAGAAATGAACCAGGAAGAGAAAGATGAATGTTGAATGCTTGTTTTTTCATACACGTTTGTCAAGATGGGTGTTCTTAAGATGTTTTCAGGATTTACGATACGTAGATATGGTCTGTAAAAGTCGTTGGTTGGTTGGGTTTTGTGGAGCAAAGTCCAAAAAGGACAAGTTGCGCCAACTGAAGAAAGTCCATTTCAAATGCAACTGCATTCATTAAATTGGGTTGGAAATTGGCAAATAAGAATTACAAAAAGTACAAAAAATATAAAAATATTATTACCGAATCAGGGTAAAAGCTTAATGTGTGTGGATCTATTCCTAAAACTGTATTCTTCAGATTGGAAGTTCATTCATTTCGAGCCTAGCCAGTGTTTGAACAATAAGAAATAACCGTTTCATTTCTCTCTGCTATGTACACATATTTACCTGATTAGGTTCTTTGGAGTTTTTTGCGTTGCTTCCTTTGCATTATTTAAAAATATTTATGAAGAAGGCAAAATAGTACGGGTTGGCTTATATGTCTCGGGACAATTCTTAACTCTTAGGCTACATATTAAGAGTTATTAAAGGCTTAAGTGCATTAAATAGTTGCTCTTATGTCTACCTTCGTAGGAAGGCTTGAAATTAAAACTACATGCCTTATCAAGTACCTCATTTCAGAGTGGTTTATAATTAAGGAAAATTGATTTTTAATTTGCCTAATTCAGCGAGATATTTTATCATGAAACTCTAATTCGATACAAGAACAAAAGTTCTGAATACATTCCAAAATCGAAAATTCTATTTTAAAAATTTTACTTTAGGAGTGCTGACTCAACTGTTGACATAAATATCAATTTGATTCTGATTTGGATTATAAATTTTTTCAGATTCGAAATCGTTGCCAATGTTAAACTGTTCAAATTTTACAAATACATACATAGATTATAATGTCAATGACTGCACTTTCATAATTAATCGCAATAGATTAAAATTATCAAAGCACTAAAAGTTTTTTAGAAATCTTAAGAATATTTTAAACAGAAACATTTATAATTTAAACTTACTTTATCTAAACAAATAATTATTTTAAAGTAAATTATTTCCGTATTTTTTAAAATAAAAAAAGTTTCTTTTTGAAAGTGAATATGTAAGTAGTCCATTCATCTAAGATGTTCAATCATGTAAGTAGTCCACCATCTGAGATGTTTCTATTTCAGTTTATTTTTGTTTTATTACTACACAATACTCTGTAATCACAAATACTGATTTTAGGCATTTCCATACCCATAGCTACTTCTAAAATTTGGTGCCATAAAAATACGGCATAAATATTTTGTAGATAATGGAGAGGAAAATTACTTTATGTGACAACTTTATGTGGTATGCATAGATAAATTCTTCTTGTTTTCAATTTTTGTTCCTTACCAAAATTTTTGCTTTTCACCGGAATATTTTATGTTTGAACAAATTATCTTAGAAACAACTTTAAAATTATAATTTTTACGTTTTATAATAATATCTAGATTACATTTAGAAAAAAAGATTTAAATATTTTAGCAGTTTTTATAATATTATTAAAAGCATTGTATATATATATATATATATGCCATGATTAATAAATGTGTGAATGTATGTATTGATCATAACATATCATTACATATAACGATTGAACTTTAAACTTTTCATAGATAAACTATTGATAGATAAAAATATTATTCTTTTGTCAAATTATTAACAATATCATGCCATTTGTTATAATCTATATTTAAAAACTCTTAACTTCACACGTGGTGTATGTGTGATATAAAAAATTAGGTGTAGATAATTTCAGTAAGAACTTTAAAAAAATCACCAATTCAATTTTTTTTATAAGAAAAATTTAAAGCTTATTTTTATTCAATTCAAAAAATTTATTCTTATCAAAATTTATACATTTTTCAAAAAAATTTTTTTTTAAGTCTCATCTATTAATTTTCCTTTTCAGCTAAACATTCCATTATTCTTCTCAAATTCAAGAACGCAAAGAAAATTTATTTTATATTATCTTAAACAGATACGTAAAGTGATTTTCCATTTTTATTTCTTGGATTTCGTTTGTTTTAAAGCTAGCATTATCTGTGATATTTCAAGGATCATGGGTAGATGATCTTAATCTTCAAGAGACTGCGAAACTGGTGAGTGGTCTAATCGTAAGAGTTTTCTCATCAGAGTAGAAAGCTTTGTTTCGATTTTAGCTAAGTTTTTGAAAAAATGAGAAATGGATGTTTTTTTCTGCACCGGACGGGATGAATAGGTGGGAGTTTGGCTTTTATCCCTTGCCTTAGTGAAGTGGTATCTATTGAAATTCAATCAAAAAGCAACAAGTGTTCAAATAACTAAATGGCCTTCAACAGTGAGGTTATCAGTAACATGATGTCAAATATACTAAGCTTGTATATTTTCTCATAAGAAAATTTATGTACAACGCATCTACAAAGTATCACTTTAATTTTTTATCTGCAGATATGATAATTATAAAACTAAAAGAAAGTTCTTTTTTTTTTGTCTTAAAATTTTGTACTGATACATTACTATCTACAAAATTCTTAGATTTTTATCGGCTTCGATAATCAAAGGATAATTAAATGAGCAGGAGTATTGAATTGAAAATATTGAAATACATTGATTATAAAAATAAGGAGCCAGAGAAAATTTGCATACAATAAATGACATTAATTTCAGTGATGGAAAAAATTTATTTAGTACTAAAAAGCAAGTATAATTATTAATTTCTCGTTACACTTTTTTTCCTCATCAACAATAAGATGATCGATCGTTATTAATTAATCCGACGTTCGACAGTAAGATTTAATTCGGTTACATTAATAAATTGATATCGACCATCCTCCTACTGGAAATAATTCAGCTCTTAATTTCTGAGCGTTACACACAGGCCTCGCCTCGCTTGTTGCTATCTGACGCATGAAAAAACATTCCTCACTAACTCGATCACAACCGTAACTTTTTTCGTCCACCCTCTTTTCTTCTTATGCCAAACTTTTTTTTTTTTTCAATCTCTATTCATTATTATTTTTCTAATTTCCAAGAAACGAACTCAATTTAATTTCTTCTCCTACCCCCTATCCCCCCGTTCCGGCGGAATGGAATTTTCTTATTTCTCTTTATTTATTTTTTGCACTCATTAATTCTTTTCTTATCCCCCTTTTTCTTCCCAAATCGATAATAAAATAATTATTGTGCTTATTCGACGTTATTTTATTCAATTAAAGAAACCCTCCTCCTCCTCTCTTTCCAGCGAACAACCCCCTCCACTTCTCTGCAGCTTTCCTCCCCCCCTCTCTGGTGGAACTTTTTAATTACATGCGAAATCTTGGAATGGCGCCTGGGGCTGTGCTGCTAGCGGAAGCACCTTCCGAACGAAAGCACTGAAGAATATGGAACTATTTCGGAATTAATTAAAACGTAGTATCCCTTTCTCTCTGCAAACAACCTGAGCACCTTGATATCTGATAGCTGGGACAAATATTTTGTTCCTCAAGTCTGCCGGTGGGGGTGGGGGATGCCTATTAATATAAAGTCCTAATCAGAAAATGACTCCTTTCTAAAGTTTCCAGTTTGATAATACATATTTATTAAAATCAAATCCTGCATTCGGAGGCACTGTTTAACGCGACTCTGTGAATAAAAATTAGGTTACCCATGACAAGAATAATGCATCAAACCAAATAAGGATAATATTTCATTACGCGTAAGAATTATACTGTCTTAGAATATTGTATGCATCTCCTACAACTTGATTAAATCAATAAACAAAAAATGGGTATAGAATCGTAATGGTTCGGTTCAATAGAAATCCTGAAAATATTCGAATGCTTGGGACATTCTATTATATTTTATTACATCTAAAAACTACATTTATTTAATATATTATGTATTTTTTACAGTATAAGTAAATCATCGTGTAATAAATATGTAATATAAATGGGAGTTACAAAACATGAAAAGATGCGAGTTTCCACATCCTAATATTTATATACAATAAAATTGAAATCGTGTTTTATTCTAACCTGAGAGAAAATAGATCCCACAATAAATGAATAGAGTACATTGGGAGAGTACATTGAGAGATAAAAAAATTCTGAAAACAATTCAAAATTTCATATTGAAGTGTTATTTTCTTTTTAATATTTTACTATATGCTACAATAAAGGTAATGTAGAATATTATGTGTTTTATATACTCTGAAATATCAATTTGTAATAAATGCATATTGAATAGTTACTAAAGTATGAAAGGGGGATATTCTAAAAACGATTCGAAAATGTAACTCAGACGCCTTTTTTTCTATTACATTACATTATATGTGAAACCTATTTGTAAAGAATTATAAAACTTCTGAAGTCTGTTCCGAACCATATAATCATTAAGATTGCAAATATTGAAAAAGATTCAAAATTTCAAATCCAAGTGTCATATTTTCCAATATTTTATTATACTTTAAAACTATATATATATATTCCATAGTTATTCCATGAAATAACTGATCATGTCCGTTAAAGTTTGTAATATGTTAATAATTTGACACTTTAACTAGTTATTCTAAGAAATAACTAATGAGAATATAATAACTAACAAGAATATAAATAGGTATTCTATAAATTAACTAATGAGACAGTTAAAGTGTAAAATAAACAATTTATCTAAAATGAAATAATTAGGTATTCGACAAATAATCTAATGATAGACAATTAAAATTAAAAAGAAGCAATTTATCTAATGTACGCAGCGTATAAATGGTATTTATGGAAACGTACCATAAAATCATTTGTTACAACAAGGATTACTAAAATGACACTTGGAATTACAAAGAATATTATTTCTAAAACAAAAAAAATTTTTGTTGACACACTGGGTATTACACGAACATTTTTTAAATCTCTGACTGGTAACTAAACTTTGAACTGCATTATTTTACACTTTAACGGGCTACAGATCGTTATTCTATGAAATAACTAGTTAAACCATGAAATACAAGAGAGTTCAACACTTTAACGGACTCGATCAGTTGTTGTTGTTGTCGTGTGCCAGCCAGGTTGGCAATAAGGGGTGCGCTGCTCCACTTTTCCAACTGAATCATATTTGGTGTGGAGTCCGACTTCCTCAGTACACACATGCCATAGGTACCCGTTTATAGGGTAGGCAACCATTCACACACAAAGAAGGACAAAGACAAGAAAGAGAGAGAGAGGGAGGGAAAAAGTACATCCATGCCCGAGCTAGGATTCAAACCCAGGTCCCACCCATCTGTAGTCAGGTACGCAAACCACTAGACAGGTTGGGCGGCACTCGAACAGTTATTTCATGGAATATTTAATAGAATACCTATATATAATATAGGTATTCTATTAAATAACTGCATTATATTCTTTAACAGTAATATATATATAACTATTTTATTTATATTTCTTTTAATCTTAAAATATATATTATTCCATAATGATTGTTATTGGGTCTGGATTTTAAGAAAAATAAACAAAAGGTATTTGCTTTTACTTTTAATCATTTTCTTTTCAAACCAGTTATCATGTGCATTTTCTTTGTACAATCTCTAAATATTATCAACCAAAATAAAAATAAAAAGTTCTTAACAGTTTTCATGAATAAATAACACACAGACTACACAAAATAATTTTGTTGTAAACAAAATAGATACTCCAATTACGACACTGCATTTTTCTTTCGGTTTCTTTTAAAAGTTTAACTCAAATACCGCGATTAGTATCACATTTGATAATCGTTTTGAAAAGAAAAAGAAAACGAAAAAATAAATCATCTGACGATGTAATTGCGAGTAAAAACTTAATTGCCGCAGGAATTATTATCTCATTTTTCGACTATTATGAAGCTTTGTCTTGCCGTAAAGTTACAGCAACTGAGAAAAATCAGCTTTACTCCGATGAAGGGCGTATTTTTCTCAATGGGGCGTTAACGCCCCGAGCGTGATTTCTCACGGACTGTTGTCACGATTTTACGGAACACGGATGGAATGATCGTGACTGCAAACGATTGGAGTGGGAAAGCCAAAACACTGAGAAAGCTTGCGAATAAACACCCTCACTATGGGGGAGGAGAGGAATTATTTGTATAAACATTGTTACTGCAACTGGTGATTTTTATGTAAGATAAAGAACAGTAGTCAATTATTATTGTTATTACTCGTTTGGAATTGATTTATAATCGAGATGGGGTCGATATCTATATATTTATCGATTAAGTGAGATAATGATTTGTTTGTTTGAGAGTGGATTTTGCTTAATGGGAGCATTCCATTCAAAAGAAATACTGTGGGAAAAATTTTCAGTGTTTCATAATGCTAAAAAAATTAACTTTTGTGGCACAAAAAGTTTTTTTCTTTTCTGAATAAGCTTTAAAAAATTGAAATATACGGTTTTAATTTTTTTTATGTGTACACTCTGTTGCTATATGATACTTTATAAATTTCATTTAAAAAACAGACATTTAAGTAACAAAAGAAAAGATAATATGTGATTCGAAATTTTCAGCAATTAATTTTTTTTTAGTTTAAGAATAAACTTATGTTTTCCAAAAATATTCATTCAAATTTTGTTTGTCTATTGCTATATGATCGATATTTTACACATCAAGGTTCGATTCTGTCGTTAACAGATTAAACCGTATCTCGAACCCCTATAAAGACCCATGTAAGAATCGATTCTACTTATTGAAGATCAGATCTCTAATCATTCGGCTGCCAGCTTGCTTCCTCAGTGTGAAAAGCTGAAATTTAAATATTCTTGTCATTATATACCTAGAATAACTTCTCAGCCCAAAGAATTTCAGTGGTAAAGTAATTTTGTAAACTTTGAATCATAAAACGATAAAAATAGACAAGTTTTTTCCACGTTCATTGTTATTTGGTCCTGCATCATTTTTTGATTGGCTAAGTTGGTTTTTGACTGTCACAGTTAGTTTCGTTAATATAGTAGAAACTTGTTATTGACTAAAAGGAAATCCTGAAAATCAGAATTAATGAAAGTACAGATTAAACAAAATAACTTATAAATTGAGATAGTATACATAAAAATCTACTGCACACAGTAAATATCCGTTTCTAATGTCGGACACCCTTGAGCAAGTATAATACATTACCCCATTAGCTGCAACAAGGCCGGAAACTGCAACTCATTTTATCGTTAACCAGTTGGCACTTGTGAACCAAGTCACGGAGGTACGAAGAGCATCGCCCACACCACCACAAACCCGTTTATAGGGCGGGCCACATTCATCCATCATCTGAGGAAAGGACAAGAAACACAGAGAGAGAAAGAGAAAGTACATCCATGCCCGAGCGGGGATTCGAACCCAGGTCCTCCCCATCCGTAGTCAGTTTCGCTAACCACTAGACAGGTTGGGCGGCACGCAGTAAATATTGTATTTTAACTTCAAGAGAATGAAATCTGAAATATAAGAGAAAAGCATTGTATGTATATACACTATTTTATTTACAATAAACATCAGAGGAAAAACTTCTTTAAATATGAAGGTCCAGAGTCATCTTCTTTAACCACACTTGACACTTTCATTGTTAAGAAGCAGCTACTGATCATTTATTGTCTCACTTTATTGTTTTACTTCTGGTACAATTAAAAGTAGATATCTCAAATATTCGTAGTATCCAAATATGGCTCCATTTCTGTTGTCTTCAACGTATTTTATCAAAAAAATGTAAGTGTTCTTTAATTTCACTGAGTTTTGGTTTTGAGTTGTGTCTGTTTTATCGTACATCTAAATGACTATCCGGATTAAGCGAAGTCCGATTTAATAGAGTCCGGAATAATGAAGACTTACTATATTTAAATTATTAAGTTGATAAAATTCTTATTTAATAATGCATAATAGATGAGAAGTTGTAAATAATGTTTGGATGGCTTTCATTCAACTGTTAGGGCTACACGGTGTCAAAGCTAAGCATTTGGCTACGACCTTGGTGAGGAAAGATTCTTTCATACGACAGGTTTTAGTTTCCAAATCTTATCCAACCGAAGACTATGGTACTGAGATGAGTTATGCACATCAAAAGATATCCAGAACATAGTCACATTTTCTGCCACTTTACAATGTGGATCAAAATGGCGGTCGCGTCTCTAGACAGTGATTAAAAATGACTGGAGGGAGTTGAAATCTACCGCTTCGATCATCAAAAATAGTTCCGTATGAACTACCTATAAAAGTTTACAAAATATCAACATGGGAACGATGTTGCAACAAATTTCCTATAATTAAAAGTCTTACTTTTAATCCTTTTTAAGATTTTATTATATTCCTTGTGTAAGATTTCCATTTATAGTGCTTTTAATACATCTTTTTATGAATGGATTACGTTATAAGCATTGAATAAGTGATTTTTAGCTAAAATGTTTTGAATTATATTTATTTCCCAAAGTCACTCTGTACATTGTAAATAAAAACTTTTAGTATACTGTAAATGTAAAAATATGAAATTCTATTTATGTTATGTATAACAGAAATCAAAATGTTTCAAATCAAATCACTTTTATGGAGTATTTGCAAAATTAGTCGGATCATAATTTTTTTTTTTAGAAACGTATAAAATTAACCACAAACAAAATTTAAGAATTTTTTTTTTCGGTGAGTATAGTAAAACTGGATGCCAAATTGTTGGCCAGATATTGTATAACAGCCGATTTGCGTCGCATAAGTAGAGTATTTTTTCTGAAATTTTTAGAATAAATTGATAAAATGATTAAAAGACGTTTAATATATAAAGAAATGCAAGCGGTCATTCACTGAAGCTAGAAAAAAAATATATAATATGAAATTTAATTAATTTTTTTATATTTATTTAAATCACATACGTGAAATCTGATTTAATAATCTATAATTATTCAGACTTTTTTTTAAATTAGTCATTGCTAGCGCTCGAAAAAGTGATATTTCTTGTGTCTTTAAGGTAGCTGCTTCGATACTAGATGCCAATGAAGAGATTTTTCATATGCTTTAAAATTTCAAAAATCTATGTCTCCGTTGGTGTGAGGAGACATTTGGAAGAAGGTAAATATTCTCTAAACCGAGATCCTTTTCAATTACTTTGACATTGCATAGTGGAGTTCTTTACAGTAGAAAACTCTTGTAAGACATTTGAATATTTGTCGTAACTTCGTTTTCTGGATAAATTTGTCTTATGGTGTTTACTTATCGAAAAGGATAAAACTGAGGAAATTCCCGAGTTTGTATCTAAGAGACGCGTATGCAGAAAATAGAAGCACAATATCGACTTCCTATTATTCAACAATGGCTGGCATCGAACCTGGAAACTTCTAATTCGAAAAGCTTGGTCATATCTCTTGATCCGGGTAAACATTTCTTAGTCATTTGATAATGACCCGAAAATTCCTGTATAACAATAAAACAAATTTATGATGCAAAATATTTTTAATTGACACAGACAACTAATTCAAGTTTTATGAATTTTAGCTTTGGTACGATTAAATACTACATGTTTATGTTGGTATCCAAGGATTCAATTGACAGAAATTTTCACTTTAAAACAGTTTTTGACTCGTTCTCAGTGTCAAAACCTAAAGTCGAATCCAAAAATGCTGAATCTAAGATAGGAGAGATAACTATTCTATTTCTCATGAGGCTCAGTAGTAAATGGAAATATTAAATTAATTATTGTGCATTCATAAATCTTAGAGCACCAGTCTAAAATGAAAAAAAATCTAAAACTTTATGAGCAATAAACATATGAATAGAATATAATTTCAAAGACCTACATCTAAGAGAAAGATTAAAGCAAAAATGTCCGCTATGATATATATATATATATATATATATATATATATATATATATATATA
>JAPDSC010029313.1:34746-47680 GCA_026290005.1 Latrodectus geometricus | reverse complement strand
TTGGGGAAAAAGTAATCCATTATTATTTCGGTAGACGTCTGTAGTGAACGATATCTCGTGAGGTATCTATCAAACAATTTCAGATTTATGCTCGTTGGAAAGGTGACATTTGACACTAAAATATCCTCTTGTGGTTTTTTGTTTGATTCATTCAGTTACGAGTACAAGGTTTTAAAAATGGAAGACAACAAACAGAAAATTCGATACATTTTCGTTTTTCCCTTGTAACTTCGAAAAAGATAGCCGGGTGGCTAAAATTGTGAAAGGTGTTTATCGTCCTATATAAGACTGTAACAACCAGTTACTTACAATTTTTGTTTCGTCGATTCCGCTCGGGTATTTTTGATGTTAGAGATGCACCTCGCATGTGGATACAGCATCGTCGAAGATGTCTATAAAATATCAAAAATGATCGAAGTTAACCGCATGTCAGCAGTCGTAACGCGCAAGACCTAAAAATCTACATGAAAGATGTTTTAAACCTTTTTACAAAGTGAATCCAAAAGAAGTTACATAAAGTTCACGTAAAAACAATGGATTTCTTTTTCCCCAACCTAATATAATGGAAAGATACCTGTAACAGAGCTATAAGTAACTAAAAATAATGTAACACCATTTTTATGTGATTTTTCTCCGTCGGCAAATTTAAAAACCATGTATGAAAAAAGCTATCGCATATAATAACACAAATAATAGCGAAAGAGAAATAAGATTATTAGAATTTTTAAATTTTTAAGGAACGAAAATTACTTTATTGCAATTTTGGAGAATCTATAAACTATCTTTTTTTAATTAAACTTCTTTGACGTAGACTTTTATTCTTAAAACTTTCCTGGTAATTTATTTATATTACATTAAAATTAACAGTTAAAATGCAATATATTCTTTTAAGAATTGATTGAAATTTATAACTGTTTTATCTTTTCGTATTTTTCGAGCTCCTCACAAGCTATTATTGACTCTTTTCAAGTAAAAAGAAAGAGAGAAGGGGGGGGATACACAATCAAAAACGGCCCTTGATTTGAGCTTTCATTTTCTTCCTCTACCGTTGCCATGACGACCGTAGCTACCCAGAATACCTTCTAATAATTGAACTGCTTTCTCAACAATAGAATCAAAACGTTCCAACGTTTTCTCATTTGTCAGGATATTTTATTTCATTATTTAGAATAAATTTACTTTTATCATTATTTCTTTACTTTGCTTTTTCCTCATTATTTTCTGATAAAAAGAAACTTGTGTTTTTTTTCACCTTTTCGCAAATCTCTTCGAAGCTATTTACACATGAAAAGATGTTTGTTCAAGTTATTTTATAAATCAGAAATGCTTGTTTTGTTTCTTTTTTTTTTCGATCCGAAAAATATTTTTAAACGCAGTTTTCATTTGATCTCGTAAAATTGGTTCTCATAATGTTTGTGTAATCACAAAAAAAAGTAATTTCGAAAAATGTTATTAGTGAGTAATTTAGGGAGAAATTATTATTCGGGGTGATTATGTTTGATTTTGTAATTTCATTAATTTATGGGGCGATATTTCTTTCTTAATTGCTTTGTTTCTCCTAAATTAAACACGCCATAAAATGAATGAATATAAATTTTAAAAGCTTTACGAGGAAAACTTTTAATTATTAAAACGAGAAAGGAGAATGAATAATAAAAATCGATTAACTAATTTTATCCTTTATTTGCTTTAAACATTTTTAACAATATAATAGCGAGAAAGTTTACATTTTCTAATTAAAATATGCCTGTCACGTCAATTAACTCGAAACTATAAAATAATCATTGCGCATAGTTCCTTAATAGAGCTTAAACTTCTTTTAATAATAGAAATATTGTTTATAACTCAGTTGCGTTAAAAATATTTGTTAAACAAATTAATTTTAAGATAAGTAAAAATAGAAAACAAAAGAGGCGCATTATGTTTTGTTCTCTTATTTAAAGATTAGTATTAATTTACTCAGTGTATATATGTGTGTGTGTTTACTTTCTATATCTAAATTTTTATTATTTATAACAATTATCATATTAATAATGACAAAATAATATATTTATTTTATGAGTGAAATTTGTTTTTAAAATTTATCCTTTTCTCGGTCTTGAAATATTATGTGTTTGTGTGATTGTAAAAAACAAATTATTATATTTTAATTATTATTACGTGAAAAATTAAAAATAATCAACTTTGTTGGCTAAATATTTCCTCCGGTACTGTATGAAGAAAAGGTTACCAACTCAGGTGTCGATCTCACCATTTGATCATTGTTCAAAATTACTAGATGGGGATGATGTTCAGTGTCTTCGTATTTCAGAAATATATAATCTTACATGTCATAATAATGTTGTTGCTGTTGCACCAGCATACTTCCCTGTACCTGAGCAGGGTTCTACTGTTAGATAGAAGCAGCCGGATGGGAATCTTCGTAATTTAAAAGCAGAGACAGAGCAGGAGACCTCCGAATACTTGACTTGCCATCCCCAGAAACATAATTTCACTTGGAGGATATTGAGACCACGACGTATTTAATGTGCCCCAGCCACTTTTAGTGAACACTATCGGTTAAGCTGGGATTCGAACTTACTACCTAACGAAAACGACGCCCTAACCAACAAGGCCACTGTCACAATAATGTAGTTGCCTGTTTACTTATAAATTGATATTTACTTTAATAACGAGAAATATTAAAGGAATTCATCAAATAAGTTATGTGAAATGTTGCGCGATAGACATGGATCGACACTTATAATAAAATCAATGCAGCAAAAAAGATTAAAAATATCGTATGTGAACTTAAATTATTGAAATGATAGAAAGAACATGAAAAGATTCTTTATGCCAAGAGCTTGGTTATATTTAGATGATAAAATACGTGTTAAAAATTTTATAAATGTAATGAATACACCAAAAAAAATTACTCAAATGATGAGAGGTATTTAATATGACATGTGACATCTTCGAATACCTGAAATTGCTGCACGCCTATTTTGAATGAATGCAATAAAATTAGCGATGAGACTTGGTGAAATATATATACATCCATTCCTGGAGAAATGTAAACTCCTTATCCCATGTAATAAAAATAAGTCCTAGTCTATCAGTAATGACTTGTTTGATTGTGTTCTAACCATGCCCGATTCATCTAGACAAAATGAGCATACTGACCAATCTTTTTACTCTATTACATGTTGAACTTCGAGGGAATTATCATGATTAAAAAGAAAGGAATCGCTATAACAAATACACCATCTTAGAATGAAATCTCACTATACCTTTAAGCCACCAAATTGCAATTTCAAATGATCCACCTAAAAATATTCCAGGAGATATCATCAGCCACCTCGCTTGTAGCATCATTCTACTTTGAAAAATATTGGCCTATGTCGAGTGCAATCTTTCATTTACACCCATACACAGCTAGTGCTAAACATGAAATTAAATTGAGATCTTATAAAAAAAAAGAACTTGATTCCAATTCCTTTGTATCTAATATCGATGTCCTTTAGCCTACCTGCTTTCTAGGCGCATACAGACCACTTTGATGAAGCAGACGTTTTATCGGGCTATTTATTAAACAACCTAAGAGTTTAGGATCTCAATCCTAAACTTTATTTAAAAAAAAGGGAGATCCTTAGAAATATTTTGACATCTCATAGCTGAAATTTAACAACCGAGAGTAAGTTGTAAAGCAGTATCTTCGCATTCTGGTAGAATTTTCCGAAGATTGAGAGTTGACAAGTAAAAAGCCCTCAAACACAAAAACCCAAATCCTGATTTAATAAATGCTTTAAGAGTAAAATTATTCAATTTGTGGCATAAAAACATAAAAATTGAAAATAAGTTTTAAAAAAATATGGCACTAACTTATTAGTAGATTAAAAATAACTGTTTTAATATGAAAATCATATTAAAAAATAATTGCAGACAAATAACATTGCGAAAATTTTCAAAATAAAAGTAAGTTTCATATAATAGTAAAATTTTTAGTGAAAATCTTTGAAATGCCTTTCGTTCGTTTTATATTAGTAAAAATAATTATGCAAAATTCTCAAATTCAACGTCTATCATTTAATATAAAAATTTTATTGAAATAGTTTATATAAATTTTATCATTACTTTAAATATGTCCACCATTCAATTTAACACTGAGAGCGAAAGAAACAAAAATACCTTTAAAAATAAAAATTATATCACCATGTTATTTCATAGAAAAATAAAAATATCAAACATTTATTTGATATTAGTAAAAGCTAACAGAAAAAATTCTCACACTCTTTCATTTATAATTTAAGTATAAAAAACACTTTTAAAATTACTCAATGTATAATTTTAAGAAAAATGTGTCAACAATGTTTCCAAGCAAATGAATATTGAGAATTTTTTGTATATATAAAAATGTGCACAATATTTTGTTACTTTTATAATAATGTGTTGAAATATCACAAATTTATTTGATATTAATAAAAATCATTATGAAAAATTGTCAAACAACAATTATTATTTTAATTTGAAAAAAATGCTTTCAAAAATTCCTTCAAACAATTGAATATTGAGAAAGATTTCTAAAAATAAAAAATAAACCATCGTGTTATTTTACAGAAAAAACTTTAAACATAACAAATCTACTTGATGCCATTAAAAATTATCATGAACTGGTCTCAAATAAAACTTTATATCAAAAAATCATATTATTTTAGAATGAAAAAAAATGTATATAAATAATCAAATCTAGGAGAAATATGCTTTCAAAAGTGCCCTCGAGCAAATGAATGTTGAGAAATATTTTTTACTAAATAAAATATTTAATATCATGGTAATTTAATAAAAATCCTTGATATATCATAAATTTGATTTTAATAAAATTATGGGAATGCATAAAATATGTAAAAAAAGCATTATAAAAAGCTTACATAAAATTGATTAGTATATGCATGTCTTCTTTTTTATTTTTTATTTATTATTTTTTTTACTTCAGTAGCAGAGTTAAGATTATTAACTCCTCCCCTTTTATTTTGTGGTTTACAGTTCTTTTGACGTAAACAAAACATCTTGAAAATTTTGTTATATTAAATTTCTCAAGAGACTCAAACTATAAATTTATGAACTTAATTTACATAATATATTTAATTTAATTAAACATTTAAAATGTTTACATGTTCTAATATATCAATACATCGTGATTTTCGTATATTTTAATTCATTCCTTATTTATAAATAAATATTTTGAAAAAAAAAAAAAACTATTGCTCCTGCTGATATGCATAATATTTAAAATAAAGGAATTTTATTTAAATAAAAGAATATCATACAAAAGTGTTATCTTTTATTATATGTTAAAGAAAAGATTTATTTAATCGATAGTCGAATGTTAACGAGTAGGATGATATTTCAATACAAGTAAATAAAATAAATACCTTATTCATGGTTTGTATATCCCAACTACAGAAAATAATCATAATTGCAAAAAAATAAATAAATAAATATAGAAAGAAAGAAAGAAAGAACGAAAGAATTAATAAGTTACAGAAAATTATGAGATTTTTATATATTTGATTCCTTATTAAACATCTTTATACTTAGGAACTAAAATTGTTGCATCAGATTAGGGTATAAAAAATGTATATCATCGTATATTATTGAAAATATCAGGGGTTGGGAATAAGAAGAAAGTTTGGGTAATGATGCTTACTATTTTTATAATAATCAACTGGAAGAAAAAGTGAAAACGACAAATGAATTCCATTGGGCTCATTGTGATTCAGCAGTACGAAAATGGTCTTGGAATAGGAAGCTCAAAAGTTCGAACTCATCCTCTGTTGAACGAAAGAAATGGGTGTTACAATACATATCTGTTTTCTGAAATCATATCAATAGAAATCGTTGCTTGAGATTTATTTCAGGGTTTCTTCCTTGTGACTCATCAATTTGATATTCTATTTTTAAAAAGTGCTTTTGTATATAATGATTACATACACCCCGGATATGATTTTTAGTGATTATTTTTATCATTTTAAAAGAATCTAAATAAAATGTTAGCAAGTTATGCTTGTATATAACCGAGGGCCGTAGGTCTTAGAGGAAAATGTGTACTTAGTATTCGGGAAACGAATATAAAATTAATGACATCACTATTTGTAGCAAAAAGTAATCTCAGTTTTCACATTAATTATATTATTTCTATTGAAAAAATAATGATATATAATACATAATATGGATATTTTAGAGATATTTGTAATTTATTTATCTTTATTCAAAATACCTTTGTGTATTACGAAATAATGCCTCGCGTATAGAACAACTACAAATAAATTGGATGAGTTGTGGAAGGATAAAAAAATCTACTTAGTTGTGAAATTATTGAACAATAAATTGGGGCTTCCTTTACTCCGCATTCCGATCCATTTCACATCAATGACTGTTGAGAAAAGCATAAATATGTTCACTCTAGTAAACAAAACAATAAGTACTTTTTCAAAAATTGAAAAAAACAGTAAATGTATTTAATAGTAAATTTTTTAAAAAAAAATATGTGAAAGTAAAAAGAAAGAGGACTCTATGCTGTAAGTAGTTTTTTTTCTACTTAGTTGTTATGCATACATCATAATATTAAAATAAGAGTAAAGAACCGAGTACCTTCGTTATTGAAGCGAACAAAATTCCAAAAATGTGTGTATCATAAAGAAGACAATATTAAAGTTAGTTCAAGTCAGAGAGTTAATAATTGCTTAAATAAATTAAAAATGTTTTAATAAGATTTTCGAAATGTTACTTAAGCTATGTTTAAAATTAATCAGAAACCAACACTCTGATACAAGTTTCATCGATTCGGTGCAGATATTCTGAGTTCAATACCCGACAAAAATTCTGCCAAACCATAGAATAGGGATTTTATTTATATTGATTAATCTAAAAAAAAATGTTTAACTTTATCGTATAAAATTATTTATCGTTTAATATTCATGAAAACAATAAAAAAACAAATTACTTATTAATACTCTGTACTCATTTTCTCAAGAGCAAAATAGTTTCAATGAAAAAACTTTCTGAAAAATGAAAATCCCCATTTCAGCTTCTAAAAACGCAGATTAATCAAAAGCGTCAAGTTCGCTGCTTAAGATTTTGCAATTAAATATTTTATACATTATTTCTCCCTTGATTTTTATAGACTTATAATAGAAGGGCAAAGACTTACAGTTCAAACTAAAGAAAAATTATGAAATCGATTTATCTGAAAACGTGTGAAATTTTAGAATTTTAACAGTAGACTCTTCTGAACTAAACTGTAGATACAAAGTTGATACATAACTTATGGAAATGATATATTTGTAATATAAAAAAGTGTATATACGAAAATCGATTTCGTATAACTAATTCATTTATTTTTAAATCCTGTGAGATATTAATTTGTTAAAAAAAAAAACTTGATAAACCAATATATTTTCCTTTCAAATCTAAATTTATAAACAGATTAAATTATATTATAAATTATAGAGATGAGTTAATTAATTTAAATAAATAAGATTATTTATTTAAACATATAAATGTATTCTTAATAAATATTTGTATCATAATAAATGTATAAACACAGAAGGTATATAAAGATTTAAAAAAGGAAATGCTAGGAAAAGAATATTCTTTTCGGAAACGCTGCCAGATTTATTAAGTGCAAAAGAAAAAAGAAAAAGCTAAATCTATTTCAGAAAAGTCTACAAAATTCGTAAGAGAAAAATCGAATAAGATTTTTCAAAAACACCTCAGGCAAAGAAATAAGATTGTTGAATTGGAAATATCTTATTCTTAACAAATGAAAACGTTTTATGATTTTACAGGAACTAGTTGTTATGATAATGATAAGAGATGTTGAAAACTCTGAATATAGAGAGATTAAATCTGAGAATAGAGATAAAAATATAAACATAATGCTACGTATTCTTAATGCAATAAAAATGACACAAATATAAATATATTATATTTTTAAGGATATTTGACCCAATAAATAAAAATTACAAGGGGGAGAAAAAAAGAAAAAAAAAAAAAAACGTCGCCTAAGTTTATGGAGGACAGGTTCACAGAAATTCACAATAAATTTTAAAGTTATTGTTTAAAGCAAATTATTTTAATTAACACACACATGCAAAATTTGAAAATTCAGCTATTGTATAATTCAAGGATATATAATGACCACATATAGAAATAAATTAGGATCATTATAATTTAAATAAATTAAATTTATTTTATCAAAATTTAAATGGATTTTATTCTTACAATTTCTGATAAAGATTAAGTTTACATATTATTTCACAATATGATAAAAGAAATTAAAATATAAAACAAGATGACATTAATATATCACTTCAATAAAATTTGAAGCAGTACTTAAGTGTTACTTAACTGTGAAATGTTAAATTTTTAAGTCATTTTTCTTAAGTATACACAGATGTGGCCTTTCTTCGGGAAATTACAATTTATTAATTTGAATAATTAAACGATTCAATATTTAACTGAAAGTCAAGAAGTAATGTCACAAAAACATAGAAGGTGAATTTGAATTTAAATTACTCTTCTTTACTATCCTGTATTTTATGCTTTTAATATAAAGAAGCAAATGCTGACTGAGTATTTAAATTCAAAACATATAAGGATGAATATAAAACATTGAAAATTTACACATATCGCTTGAAATAAAAATACAGCACCACTAAATATTGGAAAGATTAAGATAAAAATTGATAAATAGGAAGAAAATGCATTTGTAAAAAGTATCAATCATTTCTTGAATATCTATTTATATGTATATTAAGTTTATATATTCAGCCAATATTTACTTCCTTCAGAAATAATTGATATTGCTTACAAAAAAGTTTACATATTGTTTTATATATAATATAATCAGTAAAAATATGAATACCTTTCGCGGCGATAGAAATGGACATTCTACAAGTTACATTTAAGTCGTGGACGATGTCCTGGTGAAAGGAAGTTCATTTGTTTCTTAACATTAAGTCCCACCATGGAGCATGGGATGTAAAAGAAAATGACTGTCAATCATATCCCAGACATGTTCTATCTGTGAAAAGTCAGAAGATGTCACTGACTAAAGAACAATTGGATATACTGACAGTCTTGGTGCTGATAAGTACCAACTTGGCTTGTGTCCCGCTGGAAAAGGGCATTATGTAGCTTTTCAAGATAATGCAGTACAACAGGTTACAACATTTCATCAACTTATCGTTGTGCTGTCTATGTGCTTCTTATGTTTTCTGGGATGATCTGTTATCGTAGCACTCTAAACCAATAATCCAAGTCCACGAGCAATGTGCCATTCAAAAATTATGGTCAAATCAATATTATCTCTTCTTGATATCTCCAAATTCTCATTAAGTGACAATTATTAGTCAAACAGAGCTGAGACATGTTACATTATCATACAACTTTCCAAATCTTTCATTCAAAATATAATCGTATCTTTCACTTCGATGATTTTGCGTTCAACGGTTTTCATAAAGAATGATTCGTTTTCAAATTTTTGCTAGTTAATCATCATGAAATTATTGCAAGTTTTTGTGCCTCAAGAATTCCCTGTTGTTCATTGCGCAGAACGTCAATCGAAGTATTAACTTCTAGTAACTGTGCCACCGACACAAATTCTCTCAGATGGTTCAAACTATGTGCTTTGTTGGCCATCTAAAATACCACTTGCATTTTCTTCCTTTTAACTGTTTGCACTTATTCATTCATCCATCTAGTCAAAGTTCTATTGCGTTTCGAATCTTCGGACGAATCTACGGCCATTCCAACTGTGGTATGATGGTAAGACCAATAAGGAGAATGTAACTTTTCAATAAGATCTTTCATTTAAAAATGAAATCGTTGATTTTACGGAATTGCCTTTAATGTCGCATGTACAGGTATCCCTTTATTTACAACTGTTCTCTAAAACTTAACTCGAAAAACCACTGGATTTCCTAAATGGTAAAGAAATCAAATTGTTGGCTTTCGACCGTTTTCCCCTTTTTAACATGCGCTGTAATCACTTGCATTTTAAATTATTTGCATATATGTTACTCTACATATTCAGCGAAATTAACATATTTATATGCTTAAAACTTGCTATTGTTACACTTTTTGAGTCAGATAGCATATAATAATGTTGTTTATATTGTTTATGCTGTTTAGAGCTGTTTATTCTTCGCTTGAAGACAAAATAAAAAAAAGTCCATTAGATGTGTTCTAAGATATGCCTCTAATCAGTCTTTTGCTTTTGAAACTGATCAAAATTTGGGCTCAGATTTACTGTACGGTCGCTCTTGGCGTGATTTTCCAAAGTTAGCGATAAATAACATTTTCTGGCAACCCAACCAATTTTGACCAATCACAGATGAGGGATTCCGACCAATGAAAAATGGAATATGTTGTTTATTTTCAGACATTGCTTGTCCAGATTAGCGAAGTTGGCGAGATGTTAGGCATTTTTTTTAAAAAGTCACTAAGAGCGACCTTTCAGACAGATCAAATTGACTCATGATAATAAGTATGACAATGGAATAAAAAATTTTAAAAGATCCTATTGATATGGATGTGATTATAGTACAAAATCATATGCACATAGTACTCATGAGTATTTAAAAAAATATATGTGGGTTGAAATAAATTAAACTTAATTACTTTTAGAATATTACATTAATAAGCGAAAAATAAATTTAAATCTAAAAGATAAACTCGAAACAATTATAAGTTATGTAAATGGAAAAAACATCGGGATTAGAGTAAATGCGTTTAATTCATCATTTTAAAGGTAATTTTAATGCTAAAATTAGAAAAATTAATAACATGAAAACTCTTGCATCTGAAAAAGTGTAACCAATAAGCGTTATTACGTAAACAATGTTTTACCTTTAAAAGAAAATGTTTTGATTTTACATACCTCTCTGAAAAAGGAAACGTAGCACCTAACAATAACTACCCTGTTAATGTACCCAAATTAATGTTACAAAAAAGAAGATAATGATATTTTTATTAAAAGATAAAAAAAGGAATTATATATTTACTGTTGTTAAAGAAAAAAGATTTTTATTGTATTGGAAGTCTAGGAATTAGAAATGCTATAAATCATATAATGTTTACTTTAATACGTTTACAATTTTTGCCATAAAAGGCTCTAAACAAAACCATCTATCCCATAAGCTAGAATAACATTCAAGTGATGAAGCAGAGAAAAAAAAATTATATACTTAAATAGCTAGAGTAACCTATCTAAAAAGTTTTCTTTGTCATAAGATTTGCAAAATTTGAAACATCTAATTTATGGCAACCTTAAACAAAATCAAAAATTCTAGGGTTTCCAGACCTGTCAAAATGTGTGGTTGGAAATTTTTCTTCAGCACATTCCTTGCAAAAAAATTTCAGCTGTATAATTTCTACAATACGATTATCCGATAGTATTTTATTAAAACTAGTTTATATTAAAAAAAAATTTGTATAAAAGACCCAAGTAAAACTTATCGGTGCTCTATGTAAATATAAATAAAGTTATACATATATAAATTGTGAATATGAAATTGATATCTTACACCATTTAACTTCAGAAGCAGATTTTTTTTTCAGTTCTTAATTTATACATAAATCTTTCCTTTTCAGTATAATTACTAATTATCTCAACAACTGCACATTTTTTAAACCATGTAATTTGCGTTCCTTCCAATTAAAATGAGTTTTTTTTCTTTTTTATAAATGTTTCAAAAGAGCTTTTCCTTATTGCTTCATTTAAATTTTAATATTTCGCCGAGATTTCAGATTAAAAACTTTCATGATATCCTAGATGACTTGTAAAAGCAAGGTTGAAGAAATTAATTAAAGTTATTAATGATTCCATCTAAAAAGGGGGAAAATAACATTAATTAAAGATTTGTAATAAATCTCATACTTCATTCTTTCACGTAAAAAGAATATTTAAATCATTTTAAAAGAAGCATTTTGAACGAGAATAAAAGGAAAATTCTAATTAATTAGCAAGCCCAAAGATATTGAATAATTAAATTCAAAGAAAACATGCAATAGTTATAAATATGAATTTCGTATTTTGTTCTGTTTCTTTTTTTAGTAAGCAAAATAGTTTTAGTTTTGAAGTTTAAGTTAGAAATTAAATTTAGCATTTTGTTTTGCTAATTACATTACTAATTAGGTATTATTTTTATATACTTAGAAGCATGATAATGCTTTATAAGATAAAATATGTTATCAATTTATATATATATATATATATATAAATATATGTGTGTGTGTGTGTGTGTGTGTGTGTGTGTGTGTGTGTGTGTGTGTGTGTGTGTGTGTGTGTGTG
The DNA here is from genome assembly GCA_026290005.1 of Latrodectus geometricus. NCBI lineage: Eukaryota > Metazoa > Arthropoda > Arachnida > Araneae > Theridiidae > Latrodectus > Latrodectus geometricus. The sequence continues at coordinate 35,346 of JAPDSC010029313.1, read as the reverse complement.
TGTGTGTGTGTGTGTGTGTGTGTGTGTGTGTGTGTGTGTGTGTGTGTGTGTGTGTGTGTGTGTGTGTGTGTGTGTGTGTGTGTGTGTGTGTGTGTGTGTGTGTGTGTGTATTTATATGCTCATATATTAAGAGAAACTACCATTTACGTAATTATTTAAAATTTAACTAGTAAAGATTTATATTTTAAAAGTACTTTATAATTAACATATAAAGATTTAAACCATAGATTCCATAATTTTCATAAAAGACAATTAGCATATTTTCTTTTTACATCTACTTAAGTTGTTCTTGTATATCTTTTAAGTGATTCAGTTTAATTTGACAGATATTAGCTAAACGTAAAAAACTATCTTATCATATTAGTTTTAGAGTTTCTATTTTCTGTGCATTTTTAATTACACCATGTTTGTTAAATTTTAATCATGAAAATACAATTTAAAAATCTTATTAATTGAATTATTTTTAATAAGGCGTGCTTTATATAATTGGAACAGAATAATAATTCTCGTAAAACCATGTGGTTATTTACAAATATATATATAAACACCCACAATATATATATATATATATATATATATATATATATATATATATATATA
>JAPDSC010029313.1:0-34736 GCA_026290005.1 Latrodectus geometricus | reverse complement strand
ATATATATATATATATATATATATATATATATATATATATATATATAAGTAATTATAAATTATCATAAATAAGGATTGAAATTCAAGAATATTTGTTTCTCAATTTTTTATCATTGGATCGATTAAATCAAAATTTAAGTCTGCATAAAAGTTTCCAAGTGGAGAGTGTATTCTTCTTTCCTTCTTAACTCGAAAATTTTGTATTATATTTGGAAATTTAATTTCACTTGTGTTATTAGTGTTTAAATTAGAAACTTTAATTTACATTTTTGTGTTATAACTATATTTCTTGCTGTGCTTTTTATAAATTTTAAAATAGAATAATGGTTTAGCAAAATTTTCAATAGTTTGTGTAAAAACATATTCATTTTCCAGAAGGCCGCAAGGGAGCGTTAGTATCCTTCATCCTCTTGGGATTTGTATTGGTTTCGAAATTTGATTTACGTATTTCTATTAATATTTCTTACATTTTATACTAAGACTAACTACGTTCAATGAAACGTTGACAAGATGATCAATTTAGGTTGTTGTTTAATAACTTCTAAATGGGTCTCTAATAAAAAATGAATTAAGAAATACAGCAAACAGATTATTTTTTTTGAAACACATTTATAAGAAGGACTTTGAAGATACACTTTTACTCATATTTTTATACATTTTATATTTATTTATATCTTATTCATCTTATTATTTCATGATAAAAACTAATTCTTTATATCTTAATTTGTTTATATAAGCATGTCATATATTTGCACATTAAAAATGTTAAATAATCAATCTGACCCCCTTTTAATTTTTTTTCTCACAAACTGATGAATACGGCGGTGGTGATAAGGTGAATATACAATCATTTTGATGTAACTTTGCTTAAGAAATGCAACTGTTAATCAAACTGAATGAGAAACTGCATTGTCACGAGTCCTTTAAGATTCAGTTCCTGATGAATTTTCAAAAAGCATTTAGTAATGCCTGATTTAGTTGTGATTGTCATCTATCTTTCAAAATGAATGGCTTTGACTAGTTCTGTCCCTCGAAAGAAATCGGTACACATTGTCTTTTCGATATTGTTTGCAGCAAGCTGTCTTTTCATCATTGTGGCTATCATGAAAAAAATATGTATGTTTCATCAAAGTTACGGTTTTAGAAAGATCTCAGTGTCCATCATCTTTAAGTAATTTAAAGGTCTCTTTATTAATCCTCATACTCTCTTCTTTTTTTTGGTGGTAATTAAAATTAAGCTTTCTAAAACAATTTTTCTATTTTTGTATAGTTCTTGATGAATAGTTTAGTGTACTATTTATTCAATGTGTTTTATTTTTTTACCATTTGGAAGATACAATGATTATCATCGATTAATATTTCCTCCCTATGGTGGACATATTATCTGGTTGATAAAGAGGATTATAGTTGATAAAAGCCTTCCTGTGTGTTCTTTATCTGAAGAAAATAGTGACTTCAGTAAAATTCTGCAAACTATCTTAATGCAATGTCATGAGATGGATCTTCATTTTCAAAGATTATTATAAATACTAAACATATTTTTCTTGATAGTATACATCTTTAAAATCATGGATAATCATGGCACGATAAATTTTTGGTGTCAACTCATATTTTTTTCCAATCCCAAATCTATTCTTTCTCTAAACTATTCACAATTCCTCAATAAAAGAATCGCATAACTAAAGTAGTTCAAATTTTTTAATTACGGCAGATTTTTTCTTCCTTTCTATTCTCACTTGCTCTTATCTAATATATTTCAAAGTAAATTTCGTATATAAATTTGTTAATAAGATATTTTATATAAAATTTTTCTCTAAATCTTTTTAGCACTATCTTTGAATTTATAGTTTATCAATTACTTCTTTACTTGTAAAATAGCTATTATATTCAATACAATATAATAAATTAAATATTTACAAGGTATAAAATAAACAACCCGGAATAAATATTTAATGAATATACAAGTTATTTCAGTTAATTTTATCTATGTGCGTTTGTCATTAATCCCAGTAAATTTTGCATACTTATATTTGTAATTTCTGATGAATAATTTTTATATTTTATCGTATGGAACTAATGTTTCTAATATATTAATATGTAATAATTACAACGCATGTATATAGAAATTTATATAACAAATATTTTGTGGTGGTTTTGAATTAATGTATCAATAATTGAACGAAAGCTTAATACTTGTAAAATATTTTCATTTAAGTGCTATCATTTTGTCCATTGATGCTTTTTTATTAATTAATTAGGCGAAATTTTATTATTCTTATTTTATTAATTTCGTTGATAATTATTTTCTTTATAATGAATATTTTGTATTCATCCATTTATTTATACTTAAGTAACAGGAAACAAGAAAAACGTATCATTGATTAAAATTAGAAACTTTCACATTTTTGTTTGTAAGCCTTAAAATGATAATTTTCTATAAAAAAAAAGAATATATATATAAAAAATATTTTAAATTGTATCATCATTTACTTATAAATGTAAATCAAAAAGCGCAAAATAAACCGAAAGTAATAAAAAAGTAGTGGGTCATATATTCATATGTTACAATGTAACAACAAACCAAGAAAACTCCTAGTCATTCCTCTCGACGAATATACATGCAGAAAGCAGAAATAATATATTGTTACAATTAAAAAAAGTTAATCAAAGTTATGCAAATTATAGTCATTAGCTAATAAAATAATATATTTTAAATCAATCATCATGATTTTGCTGTTATCTAGATATTTCTCAAGAACATGGCATTTAATATAATGATTGGTAACTATTATTTTAAAAAAAACTATTTTATATTCAAAATATTATGTAAAATAAAATAAGGCTTTTTCGAAATAAGTGAGATAAAAATAATAATCTTTCTAAAATGATGATAATATTTTATTTAAAGGAGATAATTTTTTTTTTTTAAATTTCAAAGTTTTTTCCTACTTGTTAAGAAATTTGTCATGTCTTCTAATTCCGAATAGATAAGAGTAAATGTTTTTGAGTTTAATAAATTAAACTACCTCCTCAAATATATTTGGAAAAAATTTTGGCTCCTGAAACACGAAATTAATTTCTACTTATGGGGTTAGTTAACTTCATTTCACTAGCACTTTTTCAGAACACAGCTGTTCGGAAATCATCGATTTAAAGACACTACATTTGCTAGATTGAGAGAATCATCATTTTTGGGTCCAGATAGTTGTGGGTTTGATACCTTACTCAGCCAAAGAGCCTTCGAACGTTAAAAGCTCCTTGAGTGTGTCTGGACGTGGGGTATAAAGTATGGATTCTGAGGTCAATCTTGACCGTGATTCGAATTGGCAACGGCTGAATGTGTCTAACGTCTTCCATTAACAAGAAGCATTCAGATATGGAATGCAATAACCTAAAGTCTTAAAGTGGACTCCAAAATTCTGAAAACATCTGTATCTAAGATGAGACCTTCGAATTGTTGAATATTGAAGATTATATATTAGATTGAAGGTTGAATTAAAGGTTATTAATTGAACTGTTGAATTGAACCTAATAGCCTGTTGAATAATCAGCCTATTTGTTTTGTAAAGCAAATATAGGTCAGTCGATGAGAAAGTTAAGACTACAAATTTTTAACGCGTTATTTCTGCTGACAGGAACCACTAAATACAATCAAGCACATCGGCATTTTGAATCTTTTCAATCAACTAGATCAACATCTGATCTGATTATATCAGAACACGTGGTATTACAAAAAAACTGAGAAAAAAATAATACTATTTCTAAGAAATATCTATTAGTAAAAGTTCACCGATTAAAATACGTAAAATATAATTTAAATATTAATTTTCATTTTTTTCATCGCTTAGAGCAATATTTCTCGGTAATTAACTTTATTTTAATTTAAATCAAATTTCAGGCAAATAACGATAATCCATTACTAAATACTTCGTTTCCGAATGAATTTCAAATAATTCATTTCAGCTTATTTTGAAAGATTCATTGTCTTGGTAATTCATTATGGACCAGCAATGGAATTTTAGGTAAAAAATGACGACATTCTTTTCTTAAATATGAAAGGTCTCGAAGCCGATTCTGGTGTTGCCATACGGCAAAATAAAATTCTTCTGGAGAGACGCACGTTCCCTTAAAATGTTGCTCTTGGGAGTTGAGAAACGCAAGTTCCATGATTCTAAAGTGGATTAGATTTCTGTTTAATGTTAAAACTAAGAAAGCACGTACAGCGAATAAAATTACAGACATCCCTAAATTTTGTTTCATGAAACATTCTTTTCACTGTTCTGAAATTCACTAAAGAGAACAGAATTTGATGTGCATTTACGTTATAGGAAATGAAGTTTGCCTTCGCTTGTTTTCGTATTTGAATATTGTTTCCTGACTTTATAATTCCCAAGTAAATAAAAGGAAATATTAATAAAAGTTTTTCCTATTTCATACATTCGGAATTTTTTAATGATTTAATTCATATACTTATTTATAATTAGGCCACATTTCTATCCTAATTTGAAATAGTAATGAGAGATCATATCATCCAATATCAATACAATGAAATTCGATATAAAAAAAAACATCATCATAATTAATGTATTCTAATTTAAATTAAATGCATTTTGAATGTTTATTCAAACTTTATTGCGTAATTATTGCTTCCGAAATTCTATATGCAATAATAATTAATAAACTTTTTTTGTTAATTTGTCTAAAACGAAATCCAATTGCAACGAATGCGAGATTAATTATATCTTAGTACAATTAATGTTTATAAAACTAATTATCTTTTTTAAATATTTTTCAAATAAATCTTTTTTGATTTTTTTAACATAATAAATATTTCAGAAATTTTCTATTGATTCTCTAAACGACATGAATTTTCTGATTCTTTGAATACAAATTCATACTTCAGTGAAGTTCAATATAAAATGTAACTGTTTTGCATTTGTTTTGTTTGTTTTATTCACTTTATTTGTTTTACTCTATTTTATTTGTTTTATTCTATTTTATTTATTTTGTTTTATATTTCTCAAATTAATTTCCTCTAAATTTCATAAGTGTAATTTATGTTTCTCAAATTTCGATGCTCCATTGTCTTTGACATGTTATTCTCTGTAATTTAATCGAAAATAATTTTTCTAAGATGAAATATTTGCCACAATCTAATAAACATTTTTTAGAAAACTTTTCAACGATATCAAAGTTTTTACAATTTATAATAAAATAATCCCTTTTTTCTAAAATTTTAATAATAAGGTTAATGTCTAAGAGACGATAATATAAAAATATAAATAGCCACAAATTTCTCTTATTATTAAAATAAAAGAGCTAAAATATAATGTTTAAGATATCGTATAATAAAACGAAACATTGATCATTTACAGTAGCATTTTTCTGTCATCACGGAAAATGACTCGGTGGTAAACCTAGTGTGAAGTCGTAACTTACTCTGCAAATTCATCCAATAGTTCTTTTCAGCACTTGTTAACTATATAATCCATTACATTTTTAACAATTATTTATTTCAAATCAATTGTTACTATATTGCTTTTTAATTCAATGGATAGTATTGGTTTTTTAAAGAATTCTTACCATATAAGATTTAATCATTGCAGTTAAAGATTATTGTTTTAATCGTTTCTCGATTGCTTTTGTAATATACAATGAATTAAAATATAGTTCTGTAACCATATAGTTAATTTATAGCTATAGCTCAATATTTCACAACTCTTAACAAATTAGTTAAACTCTTAACAAATTAATAGTTGATTAACTAGAAAGAATGATTTTTTTTATCTTATAAATACTTTATAAATAATTTCAGTATATCCAAATGTGTATTCAAATTTTCGAAAAGAAAATTATGAGTGTTTTGCTAACATCATTTAAAGTTTGCATTCTTCATCACAGTAAAAAATGTACTCATTGAATTTTATTAAATGATGTAAATTTTAACATAAACATAACTCTCTATTTTATGAAAACACGTTGTATGTAGCTTTTAATATTTAATTGCATTTAAAAAATGTTCGCAACCAAAACTCAATGTTGACAAAATATTGAATGAACGTTTGTTGTTCCATTAAGTTCTTTTGAGTATTTGAATGTATTTCGACATGGAATATTTTTCCATACATCTTTTTTGCTATAACATTCTGATTTTTAATTTAAATCTTTTGATAATATGTTAATAATATAAAATATATTTGATGTTTTCAGCCACACAGCTGTAGAATATTAAGAGGTTCTTTAGCTTATTGCTAAAAGAGTACTTTTTATGGATTGAATGGGCTGCATTCATGCGTTGTAAGGTAGAAAATCCTGAAAATTCCCAAGTACTCATTTCTACATACGTGCATATAGAAAAGCAATATATATCTTCTGTTGTATAATATGGCTAAATAGGACATGGGACTTTCCTGCTTGGAGAGTCTCATCATACCACTGGTTCATTGTGAATCACAACACAAAATATAGATTACATTACTGGTCATTAAGATTGTTATATTAAAATGATTTCGCATCAAGTCATATTTCATGAGACGCATGAAATTTAGTAGACAAAAAGTAGTTACTCGAAGGATTAGGTTTCTAACATATTTGTAAAAAATAGGAGACTGTAGCGTCACCGACAATATATTCAAATGAAGAAATTGTACAATAACAAAACTACATTTGAACATGATTACCTTGTAAAAAATGTTGTGATGCCTCCAGTAGACAGAAAAGCTTTTTACCAGCACGTTTCTGACTTTGATAGAGATTGAATTGTAGCCCATTTAGATTGAAATATACTGTATTTTCGTATTGCTACCAGCATCAGATGCAATCCCTTGATTGCCTGAAAATAATAGATTCGATGGATTTAGAATGATCATACTGTACGCCGTGCTAGACCTTAGCAGCCTATTATCCCTAACAATATTATAAATCCTGAGTCAAGAAATAAAATCATTTGTGAAATTAAAATTTAAAGAAAAAAAAAAAAGACAACTTCGATGATGTTTTTAGAATCATGGACTGTCAGCTCTGCGACAAAGGTTCTAGTTACTTTTGACTATACAACACAGATAAACTTCTTTCAAACGTCTGATAGACTAAATTAAGTATAATTGTCTTTTCTGACGAATCTCTGTTCTGTTTACATCATTATGATGGTTTCGTCCATATTTGGCGTCATCGTGGAGAATCTATTACCAATGACACCATCCTACTGGCGTGACACCATCCTACTAACTCACCATCCGAAGTAATGACATTGTTGCAATTGTCTTATTCAATCTCTTTGCACTGAAAGTTCTTTGAACAGTGGTCATAACTTTTCTGTTATGTTAAGTAATTCTATCCTTTATAGAAATCAAGCAAAATATTATATTTCTGCCAGATAGTTCATAACTACATGTTGTCGGTATGAGCAGAGCTTCCTTGATACAGAAAATGTTTGGCTGTAATCCCTTTCAGATTGTTCTCCGAATCTCTCACCAATAGAAAACACCTAGATTGTTAAACTATTTGCTTGTCTCCTTGCAGCAATCACTGTAATCGATGAACTGTGACATTGTGTTGTGTTGAAGCTGCAAATCAATAATAATTGTACATACTATCTATTTCGATTTCCCTCAATATACTTTGGCGTATAAGTGCTGCTATTGTTTGTTAACAAAAGAGCTTTTCTCTAGGTATTAATTTCTATGAATTATGCATCAAATTTCTAGAAAATTTAAATTTTTTATTTCTAGTATAATATATTTTTTAAATAAATATAATTTTTTTGCATACATTTTTTGCCTAGTAGAATAGTTTTAACAGCTAATAACGTATAATAAAAAACTATTAAACTGATAATAATTTAATAAAAATTGATTTGAAGAGAGCAAGAAAAAAAAGTGACACAAAACACCAGTAAGGTCCTAATGAGAAGAAAGCAGTAACATATTTAAGAGGATAAAAAAATTTTTTTACATGAAATTAAATTAATATAATTCAAAGAAGCTGAATGTTGAATAATAAAAATACAAATAGATTTTTTCTTGCATAAATTTGTATTTATTTTTTTTACTAATTTAGTTAATATTCTTCTTCCTACTGCAATAAATATCTATGGTTATCTAATGGTAATAGACGAGGGCTGTTTTTTGGTCAATTAGTTTTTATGATTGGTACTGTACGACTTGTTTCATCCAAAAGAAATCTAATGGGTAAGATATTTTAAGGCCTCTTCCACATCTTTGAGATCACTGATTAAGGTACATCCAGAATTCGAGACAATTCGGATTGAGACCATCCAGAATTGGATAATTCTTCCTTTCAATAACATATCCAGTTGGCTTAACAGGATCGTCAATCATCCTTTTCTATTAATGAATTCAACGTTTAGTATTACAATTGCACAGGACCTATACACAGCATAAAATGGACCCACTTGATTGGTTTTCCCCCTATGTCAAGTGGGTTTATTTTATGCTAATTCTGACGTCCGCTGATGTTTTGTACATATCAACAAAGAATGCAATGTTTTATATGCTCACAATGTTTCACCTCCAAGTAAGGTTTTTTTTTATAAAACTAATTAGAATAGTTTACCTATATTTATTCACATTTTTCCATATTTTAATGAAGTATACTTTAATTTTTAGATCAATGTGTTTTCTTCTATTAGAAAAATTGAAACAATTCCAAGAGCTGATTTTCAGAATATAAAATTTTGGCTGGAAAATATTGCTATATATACAATATTAAACCTGATTAATCCTTGCTATTAGAAAGTTCTGGATAATTCCTGAGCTGATATATTTTTAAAGTTAGATAATTTGCAAAGAAATATTGATAAATACATTGAAATTTTAAATTCAATTGCTTACATTTACTAAAACTATTAGGATAATTTTAGAATTGTTTTCTAAAATTTTAATATTGTGAAAAATATATTTCAAATTCTTTACAATTTTCAACTTCAAACATTTTTATGTATTAATCAGGAAAATTTCTATGCACTACACATAAATATGCATATACACTAGAATATTTGGAATAATTCATGAGATTATTTCTAGAATTTCAGAATTTTAAGTTATTATTAAATTTAATTCAATTTTATGCTTTAATTATCTTCATTTACAATTATTAAAACTTAGAAAAAAGTTTTACTGGGCATAATAATAATTTTTATTCAATAATTAAGAACACAATTCAAATAATAATTTTAAAAATTTTGGAATTCAAGCAGAATATACTGTTATATATTTTGCAATTTCCTAACTTAAATATGCATATCAACTAGAACAATTGAAATAATTCATAATTTTATTTCTGGAATTAAAGAATTTTAAGAAAAAATATACTTGTAACTTTATGCTCAAATGATCTCATTTACAAATATTCACCTTATGAAAAACTGAAAAATATATTTCGAGAATTTTTTTGAAAATATAAAGCATTGAATTCTAAAATACTATAAAAATTTATGTTTAAGGAAACTATCATTTTAACTATACCAAGTTAATAATGTGCAAGTAATCCCAATTTCCAGGATTTATGGATTAAATTGAAAAATTGTTTACATGCAGAAATAATTGAGTATTCATTTACAATTAATTATTGCTGAAGGATGACAGTTTTTCAGCATTTTTAATATGACATTAGAAAAAAATATTAAATTTTAAGAAACTATTTGAATTCATTCAAACTATTTCACTAAAATATAGTGTCTACAAAGATTTGATTTGTGATAATCATTAGTAAATAATGAGATAGAGGTGAGGCATTCTTATTTTGCTTAGTCATATCTTTTGGGCAGTGCTTGAGAAATTTCTGGGCTTCCATGAGGAATATAAAACACCATATCTTTAAGAAATTATCTTGAAATTCTGTACGCTGTGGATGCCAAACTAAACCTTCATAGTAATCTATACCTCTCAAGTTATTTATTCATTTTAAAATATCTAAGTCGAGTCCTACTATGAATTTTGATTTGTATCCTATCAAATAAATACAGATTTTTCCTAGTTTGAAAAACATATTTTTAAATTCCTCCTAATTTCCTTAGAAAATATATAAAAAGCGATCAGTGTTCTTTTATTATAAAGAAACTAATTAACACCAAAGCCTTAAACAGTATCGGGACTTTACATCATAGGGTATTTTTCCAATGTTTCTTACTTCGTTTTTTCATTCGTTAAAAATGAAAAGAAAGAAAAATGAATTTCAAGCTACATTTTTTTATTACACTTTAGATAAAGATTTTATTGGGCCATTACTCCGCATTTGTGTCTGTTAGGGCTTCAGTCAGTACCATATCACTTAAATGTACTTCAGAAATAAATCAAACTTTTTTTATTTGGGAAACATGATAGAGCCATTACCTTAAAAACGGTAGCTTAAAACGGATTAAGGTAATCGAACAATTTTATTATTTAATGGACATAGATCATTTTAAAAATAAAAGAATTTTAAATAAGAAATATTTTCACATCTTTTAAGTTAATGATATTTTTGCATGTTTTATTTTATTTGTGGATTAATATAATTTTAATAAATACAGAAAAATGTTAAAATATATTTCAATATTAAAATATAATTAATGTAATTTATATATACGTGCGCTGGTGTGTGTACATACATACTTCAATCTTGAACTTTGTCACAATGAGATATTTTGAAATTTCCATTATTTTGCATTAGGCAGGTACTAGTGATATAATTTATATTAGTTTGGGGAAAAAGAAATGCATTATTTTTACGTGGACTTTATGTAACTTCTTTTGGATTCACTTTTTAAAAAGGTTTAAAACAGCTTTCATGTAGATTTTTAGGTCTTGCGCGTTACGACTGCTGACATGCGGTTAACTTCGATCATTTTTGATATTTTATAGACATTTTCGACGATGCTGTATCCACATGCGAGGTGCATCTCTAACATCAAAAATACCCGAACGGAATCGACGAAACAAAAATTGTACGTAACTGGTTGTTACAGTCTTATATAGGACGATAAACACCTTTCACAATTTTAGCCACCCGGCTATCTTTTTCGCCGTTACAAGAGAAAAACGAAAATATATCGAATTTTCTGTTTGTTGTCTTCCATTTTTAAAACCTTGTACTCGTAACTGAATGAATCAAACAAAAAACTGCAAGAGGATATTTTAGTGTCAAATGTTACCTTTCCAACGAGCATAAATCTGAAATTGTTTGATAGATACCTCACGAGATATCGATCACTACAGACGTCTACCGAAAAAATAATGGATTACTTTTTCCCTAACCTAATATTTATTGAAAGTCTGCGTGATTATAATAAATTTTCAACAATGGAAATTGTGATTTCTTCTCTTCAATGCTTTATAAAATATACTGGAAGGAAATGATACTTTATATAGCATATTAGAAAAAATAATGCTTTTAGTATTATATTGGAAAAATAATGTTTCATAAAACACACTGGTAGTTCAGATGAAAAGGGGAAGAAATTATTACATCTGTTTTATCATATTTCAGTTTTTTTTATTGTTTACATAAATGAAAAAAAATTCACCATTATTTTTAAATTTCGATACAATTAGGGGATATAAAAAAACTTAAAAATGTTAAATGTGTAAAATTTCAACTTTTGTAAAGGTGTTACCTAAAATTTATTACATAAAATAGGAGCTATATAAAGACTTGAATAAAAATTAATTATATAAAATGTTAATTTTTAGGCTTCAGGAAGCAGCTACAATTAGTTCCCAGATTTGATTTGACACAGGAGCAAATATATATGATCAAAAGCTTAATTTATGTTTTTTAAACTTTATTTAAGGTTTTTCTAATTAATTATTAATTTATATCATCTTATTAAAATTACAAAAAATTGTGAAATTTTTTTAATTAGAAGTGAGTTAATGTTACATTATAAAAGTGGATTCAAACAAAATAAAAATGTTACATTTTATTTAATAACTCAAGTGCAGTAAATTTTATAGAAATTCCTCGGAATACTTTTTAAGCAATTTTTTAGCCACTTTTAATTTAACTCTTTGAAACAAAATTTTAGTACACACAGTTTTTTTTTTTTTTTTAAATTTGCGCAATTTCTTTTATGTTTAAAATTACCATTTTTAAGTGAATTAAACTAATTTATTTGTAACTTTTTATAACAGAAACTCTCATTGATTGATTTTAAATTTAATCTAATGAGATTTTTAAAAATCTGAAAATTTCATACACTAAAAATTAAAATTAAGTATGCCAGTTTGATTTATTAAATTTTAATCGCTTAAAATTTATATAATAATAAAACATATTCAAGGTTGACTGTATTTTTTTTTTATACCATAACAATAAAAGCGTAGTTTATTTCTATAGTTCATCTATAATCTTGAAATCATTCTTTATACAAGTTCTTAGCTCTGTCTCTATATCTTAAAGAATGATCATCAAATCATTTTATTTTTATTAATGATATGTATAAATAAAATCCTAATTCTAGTTATTTGCCAAATTTTTTCCGGAATTGAAGTTGAACGGTAGCTCGGAATAAAATGAAATTTATACCAAAATTTATTCTTTCCCTAACATAATACACCGGCAGCGTTTCATTTTGGAAACTTAATCACAGCGCTTATAGTTATTTTAAAACCTAATTAATATTAATGTGAACTTACTCTTAAGTTTTTTATGATATAATACATACTTTTTTGGAACTCTTTCCGCTTCAAGAAAGAAAGCATTTGATTCCCCCCGCCTTTTTTAAACTTGCTACTTATGTGTAACTACCACTGGGGATAAAAAAATAATAGGTATTGAATTGGATCACCCATTTTTTCTTCCTTCCGACATAGTACTTTTAAAAATATTATGCGCTCTATTTGTTTATTTTGAAAAATAATTGTTTTACCCATTGATCTGCAAGAGTGTTTTCTCTTTTCCTATTACGCCGCTGATCACAAATGCATTGAAACGCAAATAAATAAGTCTTGATTCCAGAAAGAGAATTTTCAAGCATTCTACACCTCATTCGATTTGTTTTTGATCAGCACTTGATTCATTATTTTTTTTTTTGTCTGAACGCAGTTTTGAACAAAGCTAAGTAAATAATAAATATCGTTATTTATCCTAATCTTTATTTTCCCTCGAAAGCAAAGTACATGATTTCCACTAGAACCCACGCCCCGTGAAAGCTTGAGGGTCTTAGTGCGTAAGTTTGTAATATATAAAAAGCCTTAAGACCTAAAATAACAAAATGACATTAACACAAAACCCTGACAAGAAAAATAATAACAAATAGTATTATTAAAAGAATATTGGTGATTAAAAATAAGTAACCGTTATTAAAATACTTATTCAATTATGAAGGAAAACTACCGAAGCGAAACTACGTAAGATTAAAAGACGTAAACAAGCAGTTTGACATAATAGGTAGCGGCAAAGTATTTCTTAACTATAACCGTGGCATTGAATTACGAAACGATAAGTAATAAACTAACTGAATAGTCCTATGGAAAGAGATGAAAGGCATTGTTAAGTCGTGATGAATGCTTTCTTTGAAATTTCATGATTATAAAACATTTTCCTTTAGAATGTTTCACTGAATTGCAATGTAAAATTTAGAAATGAAAAATTATACGAAAAAATATACTGGTATGAAAGCTAAAGGACTGTATCCATATACAATTTCGAATATGATTCATTTCCGAATTTTTTTTTTTATCTATAGTTACAAACGCTTTTTTTTAATTTAATTTTTATCTACAGTTTATTTTAAAACTAATATATTATTGTGAATGAATTTTATTTAATTTGAGATAATAGCATTCTGTAAGAAAATTTGAGTCCTCAATTTTTAAGACTGGTCATATAGACGGAGTTAAAATTTCTTACTAATTTTTAGGACATAAATTTTAAATTAAGTATGTTAAGCCTGTTTTTTTAAATTTTTTTAACATTAACTCTCAGTAAATTTATAAGAAGTATCTTTTGATTCCTTATCTTTAAAGGATCACATTTTATAGAAGAAGTTTCATTTAGTCGAGATCTATAAATGTCTATAAAATGGATTCCAAAGCTCTACGAACACCCAAGTCAGAACAGGGAGTCGAACTTACGAGCAGTTAAAATATGTGATGATATCAGATAAAGTTAAAACAACTGAAAATAATTTGAAATGTGAGTTACCCCCACCCCCCTTTTCATTGCTTAAGTATTTTCTGACAGAATATTTTAACAGTTGTAGTCATGTGACTATTTTTAAATAAAAAGAAAATGCTTCAATCTTCTAACACACAAATTTACACCAGTGTTATTGCCTTTTGACAGTATATAAAATTATACATATTTTTAACTATTTCCTTTTAATTTATTAAGTAACGCTTTCTTTTAAGAATTCCATGCATAACTTTTTTTTTGTTCTCCTGGTATAAAACAACAATGAAGTAAATCTGTGAAAACATCTGACTTGGCATTTACATGTACATACGCTAAGTACATTTTCAATTGTAACAATATAAACAAGCTGATAAAATATCAATTCTGAAAAAGTTAAGTGTTCATTAAAAATGGTTCACTATGTTGAAAATTGTATGTACTATCTATTAAAGTTCCATTGAAATTGTGAGTAAATATCTAAGCACACATCAAAATCACACAATTAAACTATAACAGAAAACCTAAAAGATAGTTATATTAAATTTATTGTATACTATTGAACAGAAGTGAGTAAAATCGAATTCATCTTTCTGTGTAGAATTACAAAAAAAAGTTGATTTAGATGCTAAAACAAATGTATATGTTTTAAAAATAAAATTTATATAATAATATCTATACATCGTAGCATTGACAACTGAATAGCTATAGTCTTTTGCATTCATTTCAACAGCTTGTGTGTTTAAATCCCTTTTAGAGGATGGATGTTTATGATTGGTACGGAATTCTTTTACTAACGTAAGTCCCAGTCGTGTGGCCTTTGTGACTGTAAAATGCTAAATAAACCAAGCTAGTGTTATACATACAGACAAACTCTTCCACGTTTTAAGTACGATTATTTTACTGGATTTATATCGATATAGAAAATTTTCAATCGATGCCTTAACTTTATAATATATTACAATTGAGATCAATGAAAAAAACATATCGTATAGTTATAACATAAATTCATAAGCACATAGCTTATTTCATTTTAACTGCTATTTTGAAAATTTATTAAAAATTAGATGGCGTTATGAATTCTTATATTAATTTTTTTGAAATAAAAATGCATCAAAATTACAATGAAAATGAGAAATCAGGGAAAATTCTTAGTCAAAAATTTAAGGTTTTGATTCTTTGAGCTTACTTAATATCTAGCAGGTCTTTATTTTTTTAAGATAAAAATATAATTTAAAAAATAACTTTTTATGATAAATACCGTATAATTTTCGTAATTTAGAAGATGACATTCTCTCTTGCATTGAGTTATCCGTTCTCTTTAATAGTTAATGTTTCTTAAATACACACACACACAAAATCACATTCACAGTTCTTTTTGAGCTTAAATTTCCTATCTTGATTACGAAAAAGGAGCAGGAAATGATATATTCTATTTAAGTGTTAATGACAGAGAGGTCAAGGTAACCTCTCTTTTGTGATGAAAAGTATCGTTCTTATTGAGCAGAAGATAGTAGGTTCGATACCAGACCAATATAAGATCATTATTTTGAAAGTCTACGTTAAAACTTCCAAAGGTTCTAATGAGACGAGTTATGAGCTGAATGATAAGCTTTCACTTCAACAGTTCACAGGTTTGATTTCCACCTTGGACAAGGATATTCATAATAGTTTAGAATACATCTTAAACCATAGATCCTGATCAAATAAACCTTGTATGTAAAGTAAAAAGCAAACGAAATCATGTAAGGGCTAATGTCTTCCCATTGTTATTGTATGGTACGAGAAGGAGGGTACCAGCTCATATGTTAACTTCGTCATTAAACTTAAGTCAAAGTTGAGAAACAAATGACTGTGTTTAACACTTTGGTTGGCAGAATAGATAGTCAGAAATTCGCCATAATTGCTTTACATATTTTATTGTCGGCAAAAATAAGTAGTCGGAAATGTGTCATAAATTTAAGTAGTCATAAATGTGTCCTTTACATATACTATTGAAATTTAATTTGCAATGAAGAAATAAATTAATAAACAGCCAAACAAGAGGACTGAAATGATTACTTCAGCTTTTTATGCTTTATAATTTGATTAATATTTTTTCTAATTTGCTTTACTGAATAATTTTTAATGTTTCCAGGGTAATTTCTTTAGTCAAATTTATTTTTATGAAAATTTAAATATAGTTTCTTAGATGTTTTTACTAATCCTGAATTCCAGATATCAATGATTATGATAAAATTCATAAATAATTCATTTCTTATATTTACTTTTAATTAGATTTTTTTATTGATTTTATGAAAATTCTTCCAATTTTTTTTTTTGTTTAGAAAGGCAAATTTCTCTATTTTTCTTAAAATGTATTACTTACCTTAAGTACTTATAGCTTGCAATATTTTCTTAACTTCATTCTTAATGTGAGATCCTTTTATAGTTTCTTGTTTTAATTTAAGATCATTAATACTTTAATTCTATAGATTGCATCATATCGTAAAAACTAAATATCATTGAATATAATTCCATTAACTGAAAATTTTGTTAAAATATGATAGTTGAGTTTTATCAAGATTCAGTAAAATGAATATGATAAATACAAAAATACTTATATTTTTGTAAATAGATGGAAACAATTCTAAGAGAAAAAACTAATATTTTTTAATTTCTTTTTTTTTATGAGTTATTATAGTCGATTAATTTTCAGTCATTTGCGTAATTTCGAAAAATATTTACAAAATGAAATAAAAGGTTGTTTTATAAAAGTTCCTTGAAATTTTGAAGCTTTTCAAAAGAAATTTTCATCTTTGTTTTGTAATCCTTTTTACAAATTTGTTTTTCTCCCCAGTTAAATTATTCGATAAATAAATGAAAATTATACCATTAAGCGGCACTTAATGTTATAATTTTCATTCAATTCCACCCGTGATGAAATTTAAACGTACGAACTGTTGAACCAAAGGCCAAAGCAATAACCATTTGTCTGCCAGCTAGGCGAAATTCAATAGTGGTTTCTATACTAGACGTATCTGAAAACAATGATGCTGAAAGAGTCTTTGATATATATTTGTAAGATTCGATATCTCTTCTCTTGTTTGATGTCGCTTAAAGAAGAGGGAACCACCTCCGGTATCAACCTCGCCATTCATGTTGGCTTAAAATTACGATGGCTAACAAATACGTTTAACTGTATTTATTAGCCTTTTTTAGGAGAATATTTATTCCAAAACAAATCCGAATAGCCTAAATAAACGTATTATGTGTTAGTCAGACGATGATTTGAGAAAATTTTAAAACACAAGCTTCTATACTGATATCTAAACAAGAAGATTGTAAATTAGTTTGTCCTTTTACAAGATTTTAATCCAAACTGGCAGAAAATTTTAACTGATAAATCTATTTTTATTAACAAGGGAATAAAGCAAATTTCACAAAAACGTAGTTTATAACTTCACAGAATGTAACTTAAGTAAAATTATGAAAGTACTAAATAAAATCAGCTTACAAGAATTAAAATATATATACTGAATGCAAGAAATATGTAAAACAAATAACATATTTAATGGACTAAAAATATGTTTGATTACATGAAACATTTCTAAAACCTAAAAATCATTTTAATGATATTTTTGTGATTTATTGCTAACTTAATTAGTTACGATCGATAGCAATAATCAAAATTTACTTTAGTTTGTTAAATTAAATTTATAGTGAAATTCATATTAAGATATTGCAATAGATTTCTTGCTATTTCTGCCAAGTGAAGTCGCTCAACACTGCTAACGGCCCCGTAATCATCACCTAGTCTGACACCCTCCATTCAGAAAAAGTCACACTATACCAGCGAGTAAATATTTGAGCCTACGAAAATTCATCTTTCTTAAAGTATGGTGGTCTTTAGCTTTGTCCGGTTTTGAACCTGTTGCTTTATAGACATGAGAATACATTTTTCCCCACTAGGCTCACACTAAGATGATCAATTGCGTTTGCATAAACTAAACAAATGTGATTAAATAAAAATTGATTAATATAAAACACATGCATTTTAATATCCACTAAATTCAAGGTATCGATTCTGAAAAAAATCGGATGTGTTCTAACTTAGACTAAAAAAAAAAATTTAACTGATTGGAATGGCAAATAATATTTACTCTAGCATATGAACAACCCAAAGCTGTCCTCATATTGAAGTATAACACAATCATAGGTAAAATTTGAATTAATTACCTTAATAAAGTTATATTAATAATAAATATTTATACCAAATTATTTAAATTATTATTCTACTATTAATAAAAATATAATAACTAAACACATATGAAGAAAAGTATTATAACAAAAGAAATAAACAACTTCACCAGGAAAACATCCTTACAAAGAATTTTAGAGTATGTAGGCATGATACTGTTAGAAAATTACTAAATAGAATAATTACAAAAGAATTTTTCTTAATGATTTCCTCTCGTTTTTTCAGAATTGCATTTTAATTCTTTCCTTTCTAATTCGAAGTTGAAAGAACTTTGTAAAAGATGCTGATACATATCTTTGCCAGGAATTTCGAATACTTTTAAAAAACATCCATTTACAATCCGATTTTAATCTCCTTTCTAAAAAATAGAATAAGTTCTCTACAGAATATAAATGGCATCATTAATTAAAACTTGTATTATCACAACATATAAATTTAAATAATTTATTTATAACATTGTATAATATCTTTTTTTCCGAGTTAAATATTAATAAACGGGAGAGAGAAAGCTGGTTCATTAGTACCTCATTAAATTCCGAGGCTTTGTTCGATAAGCGTTAGGCAATACGCGTCTTTGCACATAGAGCAGTGATTCATTCTGTTTACAAAACGAAAATATTATGACGAATATATTTCAAATCACGTGTTGAGGTTTTTGAACCCAGTGACGTGTTCTTGTAACGTTGAAGAAAGATATGGCACTAAAATAAGTGATTTCATCAATTTGACGGAAATAGAATATAGTTGTACGTCGAAGGAATATGTAAAAAGATATCATGGAATCAAAGAAACCATAATATTGTATATCCGATAAGAGTATTGTTTAAACAAAACTATTAAATGTTTTTTATCTATAGAATTAGTCTCTTTAAATCTATACTGATAAGTAAATTAATATTAAATAAATCTATGATGTTAAATATTAAGTTAATCTTTTTTTTTATTAATAAGTTAGTACCAATTCATTCAAATGATAAATAAGATGAAATAATTTTTGATCCGCTTTGAACTTACATTATTGGTCATTAAAATTTTTACGCAGGAAGAAATACAAGTAACAAAATGATATTCATAGAATAATGATATTATACTGGAAATAATAAGTGATTAAAGTTTCAAGAATTTTGGAAAAATAGATCCCAAAAAATCGGAGTAATCACTTAAATACGCAATAACAACATTTATAATCCAGAACATTGAATTAAACAGCCACTGATTGAAATGTCCAATCCCAGTTGTCAATGCAGCTTCAACATGGCACAGTCACAGTTATCGACGTTAGTGAAATGTATATGGTGACCTACCAATCACTCGGCAACTACAGTCCAAGGAGTCTTCTATGGTGAATGGTCTAGAGCAGTGGTTCTTAACCTTTTTAAGCCGCGACCCAAATTTGAGAAATATGTTCATGTCGCGACCCCCAAAAAAAAGTCAAAATTTTTTCATTGCTTTATTTTAGAGCGTATTTTTAAAAAATCATCAATCCTACGGTGATTATTTTTTTTTACTTACAAATTTTTTATTTATTTTTTTAATAATAAAGATAAACAAAAGTACTTTTCGATCCAAGGAAAATTTAATTAATAATCAAGTGTTTTTAATAATTTTTATTAACCAAATTAAAATATATTTATAACTTTTTGAAAATAATTGACATTTTAACTTATTCCTCAAAAAAAGAAATATCAATACATATGTTAAGTCTTTTAAATTTTAAATGCAAGTCATACAGTTTTAATGAGAACCTTGTGCTTGAATACATTTTGAAAGATCTTCAAACCTCGGTTGAATGCTTGTCAAGGAGCACCTTATATCTATTTCAGGATTTAACTTGTTCCGGTAATTGTCTTTGATTACACACAGAGCTGAAAAACCAGCCTCACACATATATGTTGTTGAAAAGGGCAATAATACTTTTAGGGCTTCTTTAACAATTATTGGCTTTTCGGTTTTTAATTTTAACCAGAGCGAACATAAAGATTGAGTGTTTTTGTAGAAATTGTGTCGAAGTGCTTGGTGACTGTATTTCTAATAATTGTTCTTGAAATTGATTAATATTAACAAATTCCTCATGCAAATCACTTACATCAAAATTAAATGGCATTCGAACCCAATTATATTTGAAAACATCGTCTGCAGGGAAATATCCATCAAAGTCTGCTATTAGTTTTTCTAAATGATTAATAATAATTTTCTGTATTTCAAAATCTGTGATATCAATATTATTGTCTTCAACATGTAAATTAAGTGTCGGGAATGAAGCAAGTTTCTTTACTTCAACCTTATTTCTCCATAATTTAAGTTTAGGGAATAACTTGTATTAGGGAATAACTCTTCTAGGAGGTGTTATTATTACTGGCGTATTACTAACTTTTTTGGTTCGACCCAGCGCGACCCAAGAAATATGCTTCGCAACCCAATTTTGGGTCGCGACCCATAGGTTAAGAACCGCTGGTCTAGAGAACGCTTGCCAACATTTCTGTGGATGCACTGACAAATATCTATAAGATATGATAGTGTCTTTAAATATGTTATTTAACTAATGGTATTTTTATTGAGAATTTAATATCTGTGTATCAGAGGTTGGCCGCCTTATGATTGTGATGCGCAAAAATCATCCACCAATATGATCAGAATTCCGCTCGAAAGAAATATTTGAAACAATTCGGTTCTCGAAGCAGCAAATACACAGTTATGGAAAAAATATCAAGAATGATATCAAGAATGTAGATTTATTTTAACTATACATCGAATTTTTGCATCATTTAAAAAAATTTATTACCATAAAAATAAACACAAAAGTTAACTGCTCTTTCAACATAGTTAAAATTTTATACCTATTATGATTATCATACATTAGTGCATTTATTAAAATAAGAAATAAACAACAAAAATTATTTCTTTAATGCAGTTAAATGTTTTCATAAAATTAATGGAGATATTACTTCGACTTGAAATCAGTGAACAGGGCTGTATGATGAGAGACCGACATATTCACTTTCTATTTCTTCTGAGAGACTGAAATTGCCTGTGTTTCAAAAAACAATACACCGAAATCAACTGTTTTACCAACACTGTTTATAACAGAAATTAAACACTGTGACGAAAGTTTGCTAACTAAACTATCTTGATGTATTGTGCAATGGAATTTCAATACATTTTACGCCTACAACGATTTTCAGAAATTTAACAAATTCTCTTGCTTTGCCAACTATTTCAGAAGCTACTTCAGTAGTTGCAGAAAATATTTTATCTGTAATTTTTTACTTTAAAAATAATTCATAAATGAAAGAACTTCAAGTTCTTTAGTCATTCCAGGAAAGAGAATGTAATACTATAATTTTCCGAAAATTCGATCTTTAACATAATATCGCGCAATAATTACAAAGCGAGGAGTACCATTCGCATTGGAACTTCCATCAAGAACAAACTAAATACAGTAATTCCTTGAAAAGAATTGTTTTGAAGTTACATTTTTTCTATTATAATTTATTCCACTAATATTTCACTCAGAAGTTAGTATCTCTTGAATTCGATATAATATTGTTTGTAAATTGCTGAATAATAATTCACACTTTTAAAAAAAAAAATATTCTTTATATATTCGCCATTTGTGAAAAGTGCCCTAGACAGTTACAGCATTATCAGTAGCAAAATTACATTCAATTGCTTAAGTTGCTTGACTCAGTTGTTTGATAAGAAAACGTAATTTTCTTCCGTCTGATTCTTACCATTTCTCAAGTCTTATTGGAACTCATAAATGTGAAGTGATGTTTAGTTTGAAAATGTTTTTGTACATTGAAAGTTTGCCATACGAAGCTCTAGCTACATAATACACATACAAAACTTTAGTTTTATAGTATGTGCGTGTGTGAACCTATATTCTTTAATCCAAGAATCTCGAAAATGGTAAATACAACCTTCCTTTTTATAGTGGTGGCAGTGACATTATCTTTTAAAAATGTAGACATACGTTGAATTTTTAAACGCTATTTGTGTATTATACAGCACACAGCTCAAAAAGCAATGCCAATAAGATTTACGGTTTTTTTGGAACTGCATGCTATTATATATGGTTTCAAATCCAATATTTAGACTTATTTTTTAACACATTTGATAATTGGTTGTTAATATAAGTTTAATTATGCACCTTTAAAAAACGTAGAAAAAGGAAGTGTTCTTAGTAAAGAATTTAGCTATTAACATAAAACGACAATGTATTAAATAAGTATTTAATGTATTGTCAGGTCTCAAATACTAACAAAAAATAGTAATAGTATTTTTTCTTAAAATTTGCACTTAAAATTTTTTATTGAATGTAAAACATTCACCATACTTTTAATTCGCATAAAGTATATTTCTTGCTATTTAAATATATATATATATAAGAAGTACTCTCTCTTTACATTCGAATTACACACATTCTTTTTCATGCTGTTTCTAATCAACATTGATTTTTGAATAATATATTTGGCATCATTTTGAAGCCTTTTCCTTCCGCTGTCAGCAAGAGGTGCCTAAAATAAGATTTTACCTTGCTATCTTTTACAATCAATCGCTACATATAATATTTTTTGGAATAAAGGTCACAGAATTTATGTCTGACCCATAAGACTTCCTTTCACATTTTTTGAAAAAGTACACTTCTCAGATTAGAACAAATATTTTTACGAAGTTTCGCATCTTCTTTTCTATGTGGTGTATAAATAAGGTCTAGAAGAGAATACACCAGAAATCTTGATTTAATCTTGACAAAGTATTTTTTATTACCAGAAATCTTGATTTTAAGGCACTTATTTATTATTATTTAGAACTATATTAGAATTTGAATAGATATTAAAATAGAAACCACACTAATGAAAACATTTTTTAAGCATCAACTTATATAACTGTACACAGATGGACTGCACATAAAAAAATATGAAGAAAATTGTTGTTTCTATATTTTTTTATGTAAACACATATGAAAAGACTCAAAATGGTTCAATATCTACCCAAGTCATTCAAAACCGAAATGTGTTAAATATTGTTCAATTACGTTTTGAGCGATTCATTTTTTAAAAGTTGTAAAACAATTCTACAAATTTATAGATTTGAATCACAGGCAAAAATAACGAGGTCGACATCCCATCTATCATAGTTCATTTTAAGTTCCCGCTCAGGAATCATATGAGAGAAGGTACATTAAACTCTAAGGAAATTTAACAAGCATGGGCCATCTCAACACAATAGTCTTTGTCTAGATCAGATATCGATTCCACTGAATTTAGGACTCGAGAATATCTTTTTCCACTATACTTTCGATGACTCACAATCTTAATATATAGAAAATTTCAAATCATACAAAATTTTATTTTAAATGCCGAAAAAAAGTTCTTGCATAATTATAATAAGATGAAATAATTACATATTGTGAATTTTATGTAGGAAAATAATCCATAAAAAATAAAGTTTTAGAGAAATAATCAACAGTTAAAGCATTTTTCTAAAAAATAGTACTTATTATAGAACGAATAAACAGTGTTACTATAATTTAAGCAAACTATATAACACATTTAAATTTTAATGAACATTTAACTTATTTGCATAAAAGAGCTGAATTATTCAAATTAGTATATTTAGGAGTACATTAAGAATCATTAAGAATTTATAAACTTGCTTTAGGGTTGTTAAGGTAAAGAAATGAAGAAAAATGAAATTTTAATTCGTACAAAGTCCAAGAAAAAAAAAGTAATGCCGCTTCACTAAAAGCAAAAACTCGGCTGGCGAAGTTCTCACTGCTGTTTCCAGGGGTTTACAGTGTAATTTGCCCAATTTGTTTTTCTTCCTAAAAGACGTAATATTAGGAATGTTATTTTAAAAAATGTCAAAAATAAAATCTTTATTTTAATGTGCGTTCGTTTTATTTTTAACAAATTCAATCAAATATAAGAATAATGCATCTTGTTAAATTTATTATTGTGTTATGCTTCCAATTGCTGCTTGTAATTTTGTGTCATAGTCCAACGATACGAGATGGATTTCTAATTTTTTCAATTTCCTTCTAAACTTGCAAACCTAGTCAACACTGGGATATTAGATTTTCCAAATTTTCAACATTCATTAGAGTTTTGTTATGAAAATCTTCGGCTGCATCTGGTATCGAACTTGCTACCATTCTGACATAAGTGTGATGGATAACCTCATCCGGGTATTTTAACTTTTATATAATAGTTTATTCCTATGATATAAATATAATATTTATTAGAGTTTTTAAGCAAGAATTTCCAAAATTGCTAACGTTACATGTACTTTTAGCTTCACTTAAAGCAAATCTTTTTCATTACAAATTGAATAAATAGCAAGCAATTATAGCTGAAAATAGCTTACAATTTCATTATTATTATTATTAAAGAAATAAACTTAACTTTTCTAAAGGAAATTTAATATACATAATGATACAGTTGTGAGATTCAATTGATCTCAAAAGCAAAACATATAAACAAATATAGTGTGTACAATTAGAGAAGTATTGTGCAACCTCAATAGCTCCTGATGCAATACATGCCACACACGGTCCGAAATCGAGTTGATTAGACGTCTGATGTTGTCCGAGTAAACAGATATGCCCACAAGCCTTGAACAACCAGGTTCAAATCATGTACAGAGTGACACTGTGGCATCTTCAGCTGGTCCCAAACATGCTCTATCAGGAAGAAGCCTAAGGAGAAGGCCGGCCATAGAAGAGTCTTAACTAGGTGTAGGAAGTCTTGAGAAACTCAAGTTATATGTAGACGAGAATTATCATGTTGTAAATTTGCCCCTGGAAGCTATTTACGGCAGGTTCCACGTGGAGTCGAAGAATGTCATCAATGTGTTTTACGTACCTTAACTAGTGTGGACCGGCTATCTTAAGCACCCTACCCCCATTATACCATTACGCTTGAGTGTGGAAAATGTGTCTCGGGACAATGTGGGTGGAAGTGTACCATTCACCAAAGCACCTCGACACCCATCCGTGGTTATCATATGTCCTCAGAACGAACCAGGATCCATCACTAAACGCCACGTTTTGCAAACATAAAATCGCAAAGTAAGAGTTTTGTGTTTAAGTTCATGCGCGATGATAGACTTGGCAAATTATGCATCAACTGATTTGGAGAACGATACATTCACCAAATCAGTTGATGAATGGTTAATAAATGGTTTTTCATGATTTCTCTCAGAAAGAAATGTGATGATATCATGCAAAGCTGCCAATACATCTATATTTACAACAACTTTTAGTTGACATCTTATTCTTTAATGAATTGATGGAGCTTTTTTAGTAGTTACTTTCCAACCTCTGACAATTAATATTATAGTAGTATAATTAAAAATAAAGCTATTTTTAAATTGTAAGGCTATGATTATTAATTCGTGCCTGAGTAAAGAATTCTCTATGAAATGAGAGCATGTAGTATTTTAAGCTATTTAGAAAGAAAATATCTATAATAATAAGGTGCTATTTTCTTTATTTTTGTCAATAAGTTTTACCGACCCATCATTATTGATATGACATTTAACTCTGGCAATTGGGTAGTTACAGAAGGTATGCAATTGAATCCTTATATTTTCGAAACCAAGATTATACAGTTCGACTGCGATGAAACTGGGAATTATCAACTTTATAGTTGCTATCTCCAGACGGAAACAATGCCTGCTCCTTAGAATATAGTTGAACGAACAAGAGAATGTTATAATGCGTGCTAGTGTCCTGTCTATGTAAGGTGACAAGGAGATCTAAATCACGAGAAAAGTTCTCAAGCTATTATGCGACCACCTTTATGATTCACTTTAAAATGGAAACAGTCCGGACAAACAATGATGTAGAATACATTCAAACACACTCCTGAGACATTGACATACATAGTTAGTTATGAAAATGCTACATTATTCATTTAATAATTTACGACAATCCTTCTGGAATTCTTGAAATTCACCTTATTCCTTAAAGTTATATTTCGAAAATTAAAAAAAAAATTCACAATGGTATCTTCTACACTGCTCAAAACAATTAAAGGATATTGGGGTTTTAGGTGGATCTTGTGGCTGGGAAACTTTTTATCTGATTAATACATGGTCGTCAGACATAGTAGGTTATATGAGAATAAATTACACATGTTTGGCAGAAAAAATCCATTTTATTGCTCATTTGTGTACAAAAGGAAAAAAACACAATTTGTGCATATGAGAGAAAAGGAATAAGAAAAGGTGTTTTTTTAAAGGAAATCATTTTCATTAAGGGGTATGGTTTCCATGGACGTCCAGCAACGTTGAACACCTTTGAGGCATGAAGTCAATGAGGCTATTAATCACGAGTTAGGGTATTCTGCCCCACTCTTCCAGAAGAGCTCTTTCCAGTTCTTGGAGAGTTTGTGGGGGTGGTTGGTGGCCAGCAACTCGTCCAAACGTGCTCTATTGGATTCATGTCTGGAGAACAAGCTGGTCATTTCATTCGTACGATTCCTGCATCGAAAAGAAAATCCTCTACCAGGTTAGCACGATGTGGCCTGCATTTATCGTCCATTAAAATGAAGTCATCTCTGATTGTTGTAGCGTAAGGGACTACAATTGGTCTGAGGATCTCATCTTTATATCGGCGACCAGTCAAAGGTCCATCTCGAATAATAAACTCGAAAAAATTGGAATGTAAAAACTCGGTATATACGTTCCTTCACTAATTACGATTTAAAGAATAATGCGATCACCACTTTCTTAATTAATTTCCTTTCAGTTTCTAAGACACTGATCTTTTTAATGATCAATTAGAATATAAGGAACCATATAGCGAACTAGTTTCTTCACATGCAATTCTTCATGAATAATTTTATTTGGGGCAGTGTATCCCATATTAAATACTTCTACCTCATTTGGCAGATACAGAAATTATTACCGAGTAACATTTTTCATACAACAATTACATTGTCCAGAATTTTATCTTATAATGTCATTCCTTTTTTTTTTTTTTTTTTTTTTTTTTTTTTTTTTTTTTTTCCCCTTCCTTCATTTTAAAGAAAACTGTAACTTTTTAAACTTTGTAAGCCATCTGAATACTGTATGTAGTACAAGATGGAATTTCATTTCCAAATACTAGATATAGACGTTGACTGCGTTCTTTTCGATTAAGTCCCATTATAAATCAGCGAAAGATAATGTTCTCGCGTCAGTTCCTTTTACCTTTCTGTTTAAAAACTATTCTATATTTAAGTACTTAACATTAGTTAACAAAATATAGTACTCTAAAACAAAATGGTTGCACTTTTCAATCTGTTAATGTTTTTGTAACATCTTGTCTTCGCGTATTTTAAAACGTTAATAGTGCCCTTGGATTATAATATTTAAATATAATTTAAAATACTAAATAAAGACTTATTTCTTCAAAAAATTAAAAATCACTACATTATAAAGAATATTACTAAAGTAAAATGACAAAAGACATTTGAATTATTATTTAAAAAACTTAAACATTAGTTATTTGTAAATATATTTTACAAAAAATACCAAACATATTAAATATTATTGTTGCGCTTTTAAAATTTTCGGCAGAACAATTCTTTTAAGAGAGATTTACAGTAAATAAATAATATCCCCATTTCTAGATATTGATTTAGAAAAAGAAAGTAAACATTTTCAAGCTCTAAAATTATTTGCAAATATTTACTTTCATTTTTGCTAATCGTTTTATACGCTACTGAAATTGCGATTGCTTTCAAATCAGAACCTACCTTAGAGTTCTGCATTTACATTATTG
Source organism: Latrodectus geometricus (assembly GCA_026290005.1). Lineage (NCBI taxonomy): Eukaryota > Metazoa > Arthropoda > Arachnida > Araneae > Theridiidae > Latrodectus > Latrodectus geometricus. The sequence continues at coordinate 6,612 of JAPDSC010029313.1, read as the reverse complement.
ACTGAATAACATTGTGAAAACTGCCTAAAATAAAAACCAAATGCAAATTGTATTGAAATGAATCTTTTGTCTTGTATCATTACTAACAGGAATGACTCTTTTCTCCTTTTGAAGGTTGACTTAAAGTAATCCACTACATAAGCACTAAATGTATCATTGTTCCATTGTTTTGAAAGGCAATAACAGAGTTGTTTGTGGATGGAAATATGCTGTGTTTGAAACTAAAATGAACAAAATTTCTCTACTTCAAACTGTGAAGAAAATATTCAATGAGAAAAATGACAATTATTTATGCAAATATTTAATCCTTTGAAATGAAAAGACAATTGAAAATATGAGTCATTTGGATGAGGTAAACTGAATTATTTATTTAAACTGAGTCAATGTAACATTTCGAATTCAGAGATTATCATTACCGCAGAAATAATTCGAGTTCTCAGTAAGTTCTGAAATATTAAAACATTTGTCGTTATATTTTACTTTTGCTAAAAAAGGAGCCTAACTAGTAGCTAAATGATCATCACTCTTACCATCGCCATTAGTATGAAGATTCCTTTTCCACCTTATTTGTTGACGTTTATAGGGATTAAGAATCCATTTATGTTTTAAGTTTTGATTGATTTAGAATTCGTTTATAAAAAGAAATATTGTAGAATGATAAATGAATAACTCACTTACGTTTGCCAATAATTTATTTATGTAGTGGAATAAAATACAATGATTCTTAGAACATTTAATCATTAGATCCTTTTAGTTCTATTTTTTTAAACTTCTGAGAAATGCTATTAAATTATCATAACATGGATTTAGTTTTTGGGGTTTGCAGTTAAATTTTATAATTTATGTTTGCGACAGATACTTTAAGCGAAAAATTGTGTAAAGGCTAACCTTGCCAAAATGAAAGCCCAAGATGAGGCTAGGTAAAGAAAAACTTAAAAATGACAATCCTTATTCTAACGATAGCTAAAATGATATATATTATTTTTTGAGAACTCTGTAATTATTTAATAATATTTTTCAATTTAGATTGAATAACATTTTTAATCCTTTAAAAATATAAATCAGTCAACTAATAGCTTTAGCTGCTTACAGAAGATAAATTATGTTTCAAAAATTTATCATTTTTGATAAATATGTTTTTTTTAAATATTAATATATCTTTTATTAATTCAATAAAATACTTATCAAAATTTTAGGCTGAAGCATTTTTATAATTCACTAAAATTTTATGGATTCAAATTAATATTCGAGATTTTGAATCTCAATTTTTCTAAGCTCACAGTTTTTGAGATTTTGAGATGTGATTTGAGATCAGTTTTTGAGATGTGATTCTAGTTCAACAATTCGTGAGTTCGATTTGCACCTCGAGTAATATGGATGTTTGTGTACTGTTTCGGAATTCACTTTAAATTGGAAATCAATATCAAATGAATTCCTGGGGGAAAGTAACAATAGTGACATACACAAACAAACGAACCAAACTTAATTTTATTGAATAAAAACAAACGACAGAATTGTCGGTGATCACTATTCAAGTTCACAAATATTAAATTTAGAGATTTTCCTTGAAAATATTAAATCATTGAATGAGAGAGAAATATATCTTATTATATGACGATAGAGAAATCTTAATCTCATAGCAAATTTTGTGGTTATTTATCTCTCTCTCTCTCTTAAAGCTTTTTTTATAGTTCTCGATAAACTACTAACCATAATCTAATTTATGTTCCAAAATTATTCAAGTTGTTTGTAAATAATGATTAATTTAAAAGAAATAAAACATTTTCCTCAACTAATAAGGCTATTGTTGTAGTTATTATTTTTTTCATTGTAATATTTCCTTATTCAGTTTGTCTGTAGAAAATGAATCGATTTGTTAGCATGTCGTATAAATGACTATTTTTGACGACATCTTCTACATTTCCATAGTTATAAGAAATAAAAATATAGTTTATATAAATAAGGTCCAAACAAAGTTCAAGAAAAAATAATGCGTATTATTTTTTGAAATGTTTTATTAATATATATATAATATATGATAAATAAATATAAATACATAATTTTTTGTTAAATGCACCTTTTTTAGATTCTTAATACTAATTACTGTTTAGAATTTCACGCAAATTGCTGTTAAAACAATATTTAATATTCCAAAACAATCATAAATTTCACTGATAAATAAATTAAAAATTATTTTAATTCATATAAATAAATATAGAATTTCATGGACGTCAACTTTTCACTGTGTTTTTCATTTTTTATAAAACATTAATGAATGTCGTGATTTTATTTGTATTTTGCCAGTTTTAAAAAGAGAACGAAAATTGACAAGAATTATATCTTATTTTTCCAAACTTTGTAAACATGGAAATAAAATAAATTACTAAGTACATGAGATTATAATAAATATTATTTTCCAATTTGTTTTATTATTTGTTATAAATTTCGCTATTTTTTTATAAAATATTGTTTTATATCTAAAGCAAATTTTTAATAAACCTTTTGTTTCACAGAAAAAGTTTCATAGATTTTAAAAACTAAAATTTTCTTATTTCTTTTTAAAATTCAATATCTTAGATGGCTTTTTAAATTCATAAATTTTATTTTTTTTCTTTATAAGGTTTTGAAAATATCATCGCTCATATAATTCTAAAAGTGATTACATAAATTGTTTTTTGAAATAGCATACTTACAACAAAGAATATTTGCTCTGTTATTTTAAATTCATCAAGAAATTATATCCGCAAGTTTTTATATAATTTTCTCGTTGAATTATATAAATATTTTAGCGCATAGATCTTACTCTGACTCCAGAAGCAGTTGTCAACATTTTTTTAAAAGACAGCAACAGGTTTCATCGCATAATATATTTATTTGCAGAGTGAGCCCATTCATATATAATAAAGAAGAAAACATACTACCTTTCTGACAAAAATGCACTTTGAAAATGGAGAATTCTAACCCCATTGTTCAACAATATCTAGGTTCGAACTTAGAACCTTCTTCTCATGAAAATATTCTGGCTCCAATATTATAATATAAAGAAAATATTATTTTTAATCTTCCTTGCCTATTTATAGTTTGTATAAATTTAATTAATCTTAATTTTTTTATAAAACTTGTTATAAAATTTTTTAGCAATGTCATTAAAAGTTATTAAAAGCAATGTTAGTTAAAAGTTAAATTCAATAAAATTAATTAACATAAATATATGTATGAATTAAATTAATAAAATTGTTTGCATTCCTCTTTTTTTTATAACATAAGAAATGTTTCCCTTGTATAAAGCATTTTATTTTATTTTTTATTCATTTATTTATTTTATCATTGCGTTATGTTTCCAAATACCTGTTGCTACTGATTGAATCATTTAAACTTAGTCAGCAGTTTCGTAATGTTGAGCTAAGTGACGATGTTGACATCTGTATTGTCAATCATTTCTCCAAACTCTGTCTAACGCCAACGAATGGATATTAGAATCTGACAACTATCACTGTGAGCATCGGCACTATCAGAACATAAATCTTTAGCAAAGATAAAATCCGACCCCCAAAAAAGTGGACCACCTCAGATTCTCAAAGCCTTTTATTTAAGCTAAAAGAGACAAAACTGATCATAGTAAAACTTATCTTCCACTAAGTTAAATACTAGTTTATTTTTAAATACTTTTATTGAAATACCTAGAATTACTAATCCACCCTTTAAATTATTACGTCATAGTTAAAATCAGCTTCTTTTATATTTATCAATTACTAAGGGCATCTAAAAAATATTTTAAGAAAATGACGATCAAGGTTATTTTACTTTTAATTTTTTATTACAAGAAATTTCATTACCACAATAATAAATGAATAAATTTTCTCTTTTTTGTGGTATTTATGACGTAATATAATAATTGTATAATTTATTTCTGTCCTTGGAATTTTCCGTTTTATTGTTTGTCTATACAAACATTTACTACGCATAAATTCTTAATTAATTTATTCATTGTGTATACATATTTCTTTTCCGAAATTTTTTCTGTGCAAAAATTTCATTACATCGACGCGTCACTTTTAAGCGGATGTTATTTAAAACTAAATTCTTTCATTTAAAGAAAAATAATTTTGTCACGAGGCTTTAATTAGCTGATTATTTTCTAATTAGCAAAAGTGATAGAGGCAAATATTTCAAGCATTCTTAAAATAGTCTTTCAATTAAAACTAATGACACTGCTATTTAAAATCTACATGTTTCATTAAGTTATTAAAAACATTTGATTTTAACTATTAACTATAACGAATAGTTAAAAACAATTTTCTGATTCATAAGGACTTTCGCATTTAGAACAATTTAATTAAGAATTTTTAATGCCTCATTAATTCTAACTATCACAAAATGCATGATTAAATTCATTTGGAGCATGGAAAGGAATTATTTTTACCACAATGAAGTTTCAAATATAAATTGAGATTTATTTACTGGAAATATATTTATAGGTAGATAGTGCATGTGTTATAAAGGTTAAATTATGGTAATGTGAAATTGCAATTTTCACACAAAGATCCACAGTCAAGTTATGATATCGAAAACAGAGTGGTATCATCCTCTTAATACCATACCACATCAGCGGAGGGATATTTAATTCTTGTTAACATTTGACATATATTGGCCTTTTTACCATGACGATCATCGATTTCGAAAGTCTGCTAATTTACGGAAATCAAGACCTAAACCTAGAACAAAAGACCGGAAATAATTCTGGTGTCCATGAATATTTCCACACTAGGATACCCCAATCCTAATTTTTCTTATAGGTTAGATTTTTGGTATATCCTTCTCGTTGCCTATTACTTTTAACCAAAAGAAGAAAAAAAAAAGCAAAAGCATGTGAATTTCACCGAATCCAAGTGGCAATGTTAACTTTTCATTTGGTATTTTTCAAATTTTCACTCAAAGATTCTAAACGAGCAATGATGCTTGATGTTCTAGTGCAAATATCTTAGGTCCTCGGATGTTCGAAAATAATCTTTCATTATTTATTGATTCAGAAGTGGATTAAAACATAAATGAGAGAGATCACTGCAACTTCATATTGACAGATTATTCCTAATTTTAGAACGCAGGAAGTTTGATTCAAGAATCCTGCCAAGAATAGTTATGTTGAGAATTTTTATTTCATGGTTTCAAATCTATTTTCATGTGTTTATATATTCTGTATAAAAAATATTAGTTATATATTATCTTTCGAAGGATTTGATATGATTTCAATACGAAATTTTAATTCTCAATAAATATGTGATGTTATACGGAAACAGTTTATATGGGGTTAAAAATTAAATAAGGTATTATTACATAACGAATCCTGCTTCTAATTTCTGCTGACCAAAGTCATTGATCATAACGAACCCCCTCGCAATTTAAGCTACATTCAAAGTAAGGTATTGACCCTGCAAAGCTATCTTTTATCTCTCTAAATATCTCCATATCAACGCAGGAACAGCAGACTCCACATGAGTTTTAAATACGCAAGCCTTCTCTATTCGCTACGGATTCAAATATTAAGCCCGCAACTTCCCAGGCTATAGAACAATATCTTTACTTAACAAGCTATCGAAACCTTTTAGTATTTCTAATTTACTAAAATAAAATACATCCTTTCATATTTAACATCGAATAACATAATAACTGGACTGTTGTAAGATTTCTAGAAGTATCTTTATATATTTATCTTCCATGATATTTCTACTCAGATAATGGGCTATATCCACGTGCCGCAAGGAAAGAAACCCGAAAACTGACGAGCACCCACCCTGACAGAAACGTTACATTAAGAAAACAAAAATGCATCCATCATTCTTTTTTTTAACAATTTATTATCATTGTAGCTATCTACATTTTTCAATCGTGGCTGAGATCGAACGCAAAACCCTCTACTCCAAAGAGCGTATTGAAGTCAAGGTAAGCTTACATTTTATATCCTGCTCAAATTCATGATCTCAGATGTTAATGAAATTTAAATAAATGCATTTTAGAGATACAAAAAAAAATGTACTTTTAAGTACGATTCTTTGCTGTCAATTATAGATGTAAATAAATTTAAACACTTAAGAAAATTAAAGCACCTCTCCTGTATCCGAAAGACAGATACGTAGCGCTTTAAATCCTGAAACCCCTTCCTAATCACCTCAGGGCACCGTTAACCACAAAGAGATAATTACGGTGGTAAGCGTCGAGAAGAGAGTTAAACTCGTAAAAATAACCTTAACGTAAAAATTCTCTCCGTAAAACGCGGTGATTCATTCGGTTATGTCGGGAAGAATAAATTAGAAGCAGCTCCAGATTTATTTCTGCCTCCGGATGTTGCCATTCCTAGGAATGCAATTTATTTCCTCGCAAAACTTCAAAAACAAATTGCCACCTTTTCCTGCGAGTTCTCTCTCTCTGAAATTTTCTGGTTTTGGGGAGGAAAAATCAAAAATTTTTAATTGCCCAACCCCTTGGTGATCGAGTTGAACCTGAAGGGAAAATATTTCCCACTCATTTATTAAATAAACATTCGTAGGGAGACTTGCTAAAGGAGAAAATTTTAATTGAGGTAATTTAATTTTAGTTTATATTCTCCCCCCCCCC
>JAPDSC010029309.1:0-11567 GCA_026290005.1 Latrodectus geometricus | reverse complement strand
TGTCTCATTCCGCTGTTTGTTGTAGTTGCAATAAACGTATGATTTCGTTTATAATTTTGTTTTATTATATTAGAGTTTCTATTGCTAAAAAATTGAAAATGAGTGGAAGAAAGGTTTGTAACACGTGTTTCTGTTATTTTCCTCTTTTATTTCTATTTAGTACTAAGCTAATGATCTAACTTTGGATGATGATGGAAATTTTTAGCATATTGTTTTTTTGCTAAATTTATACTATAAATATATACTAAGATTTTTTTAACCATTTTTCCTTTAATTTTGAACATGAATTATGTCAACTTGATTTATTTCACCAATAAAGAAAATATCATGCAAAGAAGGGTTAACACAACGTAATAGTCCAGAAGCCTCAACTCTTATAGAGTTGTCAACCTCCAAGTTATTACAAACAGCAAGTAAAGCATCGTATATCCCTCCTAATTGATACTTTAGTGGTTTTAATGCATCTATTCGGCTTTCCCAACGAGTATCACTTAGAGGTTTCAAAGTAAGTCCGGAAACATATTTTAATAATATGCTCCATCGAAAAGTTGATGAGGAAAAAAACAGATATATTCTTTGGACTATATTAAAAAAATTGGCTTCTTCAAAGGATGCTTTTGCCACGTCATTAACTACCAAGTTTAATGAGTGTCTGCTACATGGAAGGTAAAATGCTCTTGGATTTAACGCATTTATTCTAGACTATGCTCCCGATTAACTGCCTCTCATGTTGGCCCCATTATCGTAAGCCTGTCCCCTCATATCCTACAAATTCAATCCCAATGTTTCAAGTCTTTTAAGCATTAGAGCTGAAAGTTCATATCCAGTCGATCTTTCAACCGGAAGAAAGCCTAAAAACCTTTCATTAATTTTAATGGAAACCTCCTTGGGATTGGACTTGTCAATGCATACATACCTTACTAAAACTATCATTTGCTCGATGGTGCTGATATCAGGAGTGCAATCTAGAATTATTGAATAATATTTAGCTTTTTTAATATCAGTAATAATATGAGATGTTATATTTTCAGCTAAAAAAATAATCAATTCATTTTGAATTTCTTTTCCGAGATAGCGCACTTTAGCTTCTTTTTTAAGCACTCTGCGGATATGCTCTTCCATTACTGGATCAAATTGAGCAAGTAATTAAATAATTTGTAAAAAATTACCGTTACCGAAACTTTTGCTGTATGTTTAAAAAACACCCTGTATATATACAGGGTGTAGGGGTTTGATTCCAAATATCTTAATACCTAAAAATATGATTCATTTTAAACAAAAAAGTTTAGTATATCGTGGGTCAAAATTCAATTATTTTAGAAAGAGAAAATGTTTAAAAGTTTGAGAAATTTAATTTTAGGGCCAATTTGCCGCCCCCTAAGGTTGCCGCCCCGGGCAGGGGCCCGGCTTGCCCACCCCTAGCGCCGGCCCTGCAACCCCACCGTTCTCGTTACTCCGACACGACTCTCACGTCCCGTCCCAGTGTCTCTAGTTCTGGCAGAAACGAAATCAAAAGTACTCTTCCAGTTTACAGTCTGACTTTCACAGAAATTTTTAATTATATATTTCTATTTCACTACATCATTTATTTAAGTACAATATATAAGTCTGCTTTTAAAAAAAATCGAATTTTTAGTTCAAAATAAATTTTGTTTTGGAACTATTGATGTATAAATATTTTTATAAATATATGTAACGCGCGCAGGCGTTTTATTCTGTATAATATTGAATTTAGATTTTGTTGAAAATTTTAGATTATTTCTGAATCATTTTACATATTAAATTGATATTTTTAATATTTATTTTGCTTTTATATTTCTCGGATCACATTGTTTTTGTGACAAACAAAATTCATTTTTTTCATAAACTTTTGAATATTTTCTTGCAATTTATATTTTAGTAATGACTGTGACTTATCTTTTTATAATTCGCTTACATTTGCTGGCATCGATATTATCAGTTGATTTACCTCATTATGAAATCAATCGTTGATTGTTATTCAACGATTTACTTTTTAACATTAATATTTCCTTTGTATCGACATTCAAATTTAAGGATATGAATGTGCATTCTTTGTCCATTCCATTCAGTTCCTAAATTCTGAAAATTTTTTTCAATAAGCTTGAAATAAATTAGATGTAAATTGATGCTGCTGTTTTTCATATTTAAAGTATTGTATTTTATAGAACATTAAAACTGCGTAATTTAAACTGTATGAAAATAAATATTTTTAATATAATTAAACATTTGTAAAATAATTAAATTATTTTAAATATAATTAAATATATTTATATAATTAAACACTTATAATGTAATGAAATTGTTTTTATTATAATTAATTAACATTTTCAATAATAATCATTGTAAATATATGTATAGTAACGATTCTTGATCACTTTCTGGTATAGCCTAGCGTAAAACTATCAACGGCGAATCCTTTAGAAAATTTTTAAATGTGGTTCTTTTATTGCAATATTATTTTTGTTTAATGGTAAATATATTCGATGTTGTCAATTTATACAATATTACTTAACCCTTCTTTGCATGATTTTTTCTTTATTGGTGAAATTAATCAAGTTGATATAATTCATGTTCAAAATTAAAGGAAAAAGGGTTAAAAAATCTTAGTATATATTTATAGTATAAATTTAGCAAAAAACAATATGCTAAAAATTTCCATCATCATCCAAAGTTAGATCATTAGCTTAGTACTAAATAGAAATAAAAGAGGAAAATAACAGAAACACGTGTTACAAACCTTTCTTCCACTCATTTTCAATTTTTTAGCAATAGAAACTCTAATATAATAAAACAAAATTATAAACGAAATCATGCGTTTATTGCAACTACAACAAACAGCGGAATGAGACAACTTTAAGTTCGTTTCACTGATAATGACACTTGTTTATTTTTGACAGCTATGTTTCTTTTTGTGCAATGGACATTAAAAAAGTATTATTAAAAGCCAAAACAGCTACTATCTCGTCTGCCAAGTCAAGCGCGTTTATATCGGATGAATTCCCATCAGTCAATTTTGTTTCTAAATCTTTAAAATACTTTATATGTCGTTTTGAGGAATATCTTTTAAATCAGAAATATTGTAAAAAAATTGGAAATAGTTTGCTGTGGGTACTCATCAAATCAAAAATGGATTCAAGTGCATTGATAGCTTTATCTAATGTAAAAAATATGAAATTCTGCCTTATATTTCAAAGCAGGATCTTCTATTGGATCATCTTTTGCCTCATAGTCGAAATTAACATTCCTTCTTCGAACTCAGTGACGTGGCTGGGTGAGCTCAAAATTAGCTGGTATGTCAATTTCGTCTGCGAGTTCTCGAGCATCGCAAAGCATTTCATTAAAGGCTCTGTCCGATCCAAGATCCTTGAAAAAACCTTTACAATTTTTCAAGAGCTCCATAACAGATGGTAAATCATAGTCTTTTGTCTGCAAGAGCTTACTTATAGGATTGATACAATTCAAGATTTTGTACCAAATTACAATGCAGCATAATAATTTAAATTGTTTGACACAACTTATTAGTCCAGAAGCCTCAACTCTTATAGAGTTGTCGACCTCCGAGTTATTACAAACAGCAAGTAAAGCATCGTATATCCCACCTAATTGATACCTTAGTGGTTTTAATGCATCTTTTCGGCTTTCCCAACGAGTATCACTTAGAGGTTTCAAAGTAAGTCCGGAAACATATTTTAATAATATGGTCCATCGAAAAGTTGATGAGGAAAAAAACATATATATTTTTTGGACTATATTGAAAAAATTGGCGGCTTCGAAGGATGCTTTTGCCACGTCATTAACTACCAAGTTTAATGAGTGGCTGCTACATGGAAGGTAAAATGCTCTTGGATTTAACGCATTTATTCTATATTGTACTCCCGATTTACTGCCTCTCATGTTGGCCCCATTATCGTAAGCCTGTCCCCTCATATCCTGCAAATTCAATCCCAATGTTTCAAGTCTTTTAAGTATTAGAGCTGAAAGTTCATATCCAGTCGATTTTTCAAACGGAAGAAAGCCTAAAAAGCTTTCATTAATTTTAATGGAAACCTCGTTGGGATTGGATTTGTCAATGGATACATACCTTACTAAAACTGTCATTTGCTCGATCTGGCTGATATCTGGAGTGCAATCTAGAATTATTGAATAATATGTTGCTTTTTTAATATCAGTAATAATATGAGATGTTATATTTTCAGCTAAAAGAATAATTAATTCATTTTGAATTTCTTTTCCGAGATAGTGCACTTTAGCTTCTTCTTTTTTAAGCACTCTCCAGATATACTCTTCCATAATGCTCATCATATCCATGTATATATACAGGGTGTTAGGGGTTTGATTCCAAATATCTTAATGCATTAAAATATAATTCATTTTAAATAAAAAAGTTTAGTATATCATGGGTCAAAACTCAATTATTTTAGAAAGAAAAAAAGTTTAAAGGTTTGAGAAATTTAATTTTAGGGCCGATTTGCCACACTGGGCAGGGGCCCGGCTTGCCCACAACTAGCGCCGGCCCTGGTATCACACATAAATTTACATAAGGAAAAATTTTTTTTACATTTTGCCTTTTTAACAACGCAGGATAACAAATAAAGATTTCTTGCTTCTATAAATTTCATGATTATACAGCATTTTTGTGGTTTTAATGTATTTAAAATTACTAAATGGAACCATTTACAACAGTAAAGGTTTTACAGTTCTGAATTGACTACAATATAAAGGGAAAAATATTTACAAAATTTACGCAAATTCATTTACTTGGCTGCGAGTGCAGCTCAGTTCCTCTGAGTGCATATAGAAATCATACTAATAAAACTAGGTAACATTTAAAATATTGACTAGGTGGTTTGTTTTAGCTATTACGACTTAGTATATAAGATCTGTATGTTTTATTTAGAACCAGTTATGATCCTGTTAAAATTCCAAAGTCCATACTTTTAAATAAACAGAAATGCAGTGTGTTTTGGTTTCGTTTTTGTTTCTTTGCGGAGAAGTGTGAGTGGGGGGGGGACGATTAAAATGAATATTTAGAAGAATGGCTGCTTCTTCGTTCGAAGTGTTTGGGAGAGAGGGAGGGTGCCATGAGAAAGTGAAGAGTGGAGTTAAGATATCATTTTAGTTATTTCCATTGCTTCGTACTTCCTCCGAGCGGTGGAAGATTCTGCAGGCAGGTATGGGTGAGGAAATAGTCGATTAAAAGGGATTTTAATAAAAATCAAAGAGTGAGAATTAATTCTACGTGCTAGAGCAGTTTTCTTTTGGGGGGGGGATTAGACATTGATAAATATTTAATCACTTTGGTTGGGGAGAAGGTAGAGAAAATCAGAGCGTCCGGTTGAGGGGTCATCTTCCACCCACATGTTGGACTCAAAAATTTTTCTCACGGTACTAGAGAAAATGACTAATATTTAAGTTAAAGATTTATTCCAATTAAAATACTTTAAATAAAATCTATAGAGATTACGATTTGTTATGCTCCTTTTCTTTCTCTTCCTTCGATTGACTTTGAAATAAGAAGCATAAAAGAAGAAGAATTTTATGATCCTTCTTTTAACGTCAGTAATAAATAATGTAAATTTTTTGTTCACAACGCTAATTCAAAAGTTATTTTTCAGTAATTGCTAAGAAAAGGGTCGTTGAGCACAGATGATAAAATTAATCATGTAAATTTATTAATTATGTAATTTTTGTTTTCATTAACAAGAGATGTTATCTTAGGACCATGTGATTACCAAAACAAATTTTGCTGAAATTAAATCATTTTATTTTTATATCTAAAACTGTTGCATTGATTTCTTGACAGAAATTAACACTTCCAAATCTGTCTGGCAAATGTTACTGAGTTTGTTTAACTTCTTGATTTTGTGTTCTTTATATGAAATTCAAAAAACTATTTTTTATGCCATTTAATGAATAATTGCTCGTTTGAAGCTGTTATGTGAAATAACCAAGTATGTGTGTGTCTAATTATAACTCAGAAAAACATTTTTACATTAAATTTCTATTAACATTTTTACATTAAATTTCGTAATTTTCAATGGCTTATATATTTTATTTTACACATATTAAAATTAGAGATTTAAAATAAGATTTTGTAAAAATTTTAAATAAAAGATGTGATACATGATTTCCTATTTAAAAACAAATTTTCTTCGTAAAGAAATATATGCGTTGCAAATTTATTCTTCTGAAAATTTTATAGCAATTTACCATATTTAAACTCAGTTATTAATTTAAATTTGTATATTTTATTTATTTAGCGTACTAATTTAAAATTGGTTTAAAAAAACCCAGAAACATATGCTAGCTGTGCAACCACCTTCTTTATAAATTTTATATTCTGAATATTTTGCAGCAAATATTGTTCTAACTGTTCCCTGCATGACTCACATTTTAAATTTTGCATATTGTATATACACAATAACCTGCCATATAAACTAAAATTGGCAAGCTAGATTCAATATTTTTAAAATCTGAATTATTAACTGAAATTCCTAATTTATTTATTTCCAAATTTACCTCTCTTCCTTTCCAAGGGCAAAATTAACACAGAGCTATGAATTAGATTAAAACTATACAATTACAGCAATAGATTGTTTATTAAAAATATTATGTTATGGAAATAATGGCTGATTTCACAATAATTTGATATCAATGTGCATTAATATTCATGAATTTATGTATTTATACATTTGACATACATACTAAAAGATTACACGTTTATTGAATTACTGTATGATTAAAAATTCATTTTTAACATTTCCCCTTAAACATTTATACAAATAAAATATCCTTACATTTATAGAATAATTTTATTATAATTTTATACTGTTCTTTCTCTTAAAATTTCAAATATTCGTGAAACACTTTATTTTAACATTCAATTAATAATATGATATAGTAAAATAATACGAGTAAACTCATGCATTCTAAATAAGAATGATAATTAAATGTATGGAACTTACCGTTGATGACTTCGTTGGTTTAAAATCCTTTCTTGGAATCATAAGAATCCATTTATTTAAAAGTTCTTTGTCTTTTGGAAACTTAAATACACTTACTGTAGTATTAGTGCTATCATAGTTCCTTTACAAAAAGGAACACAGCATTTGAATGGCATTATTTTGCAGTTTCGGGGAATATATAATATCCATAGAAATAAAATTCCACAGAAATCTCAGTTTGAAAAATAAACCCGCTAAATATAAATGTATTCAAAACTTACAAACGTCACCACGTTGTTACAAACGTCACCACGCTAACGCACATTTCGGATTTCCCTTCAAATTAGCTACACAAGACTTTTCTCCACACACAGCCACTTCCTGACGCAGACTTTCTCCGTATATGTGGTCAGTTTGCCTTGAAGGCTGTTTGTCCTCAAGAGTCCACAATCCCCTCAGGGTATTTCTTCCTGGAACTGTATGTCAATAAATCACATGGCTGGTGAAAAGGGCTAGTTCAAACGCTTCTGAAATCTCACATGAGAAATGTCGGTTGCTGATGTATCAAGCATTGAGGGAGAATAAGCTGCTCGGAGATTCTGAGAAGAAATAATTATTTTATTTACTTTTAGAGTTCAGGTTTCTCTGTAGTAAAATACTATGCAGATGCACAACAAAAATTGAGCAATTTTGCTATTATTATTACTCATTAAATGTTAAAAAATAATTATAAATAATTTAAATTAAATTGAAAACAAAAAGTACATTGAAAATATATTTATTATTTTATTTTTCTGGATTTAATTTCCATTCAACTTGCTTGAAATGGGGTGAGGGTTTCTTGAGAAAACACACAAAACATTTTCGTTTCTCTCCAAGTACTACACTTTTATAATGACAAAAAGTTGAATTTCTTATCTGTTTCAATGGGGAAAAAATATAATTTATTTGTAAAAAGTAGTTTTGCATCCAAGCAATTTATTTTTGAAATGATTACGTCATAATTTTTAGTTTTGCCATAAAATATATATTTTAGACAGCCACAGAAAATAAAAATGTTTCATACCATATTTTGGCATTTTTGTTATTTGTTGGTATTAATATTAGTTTTTTATTAAAAATATTAAAAGTTTACTAACATACATAGCTAATTAGAAATAATAACTTTCCGAAATTCTAAGTGCGTGAATCAAATTTTATAATAAAATTATTAAAAAATAAATCCTTTATTAATTTAAATTTCTAAAAAACATAAAGAATTCAATCACGTACATATTTATATAAGTATAAATTGCAACCATGTCTTTTGTTAGTATATTATATAAAAAAATGCAAAATATTTTTAAATGCAATTTTTATTCAATAAAAGTCACATTGAATAAAAATTAATCTATGCTCTAAAGATGCAATATGAAAAAAATTTCTTCAAAGATGTGCATTTAATATAAAATTGACTGCATTAGTTTAACAAATATGATGATAATAAACATGCGTATGTGTATTCTTATCACATTAATGTGATGGAAATTGCATGTGAAAGGTTAACTCAAAAACAAATTATATATATATACTCCTCTGTAGTATCAACCTCGGAGAACTTCCACAAATTACATAATTTAATATATATAAAATAAAAATGAATTAATTGTGCTAACATCAACATGCTGTGAAAAATTAAAAATTAAAGTAATTAAAAGATGTTATCTTCAAAGTAATTAAAAATGTTTTTTTAAAACTTTATGAGGAATATATGTCAGTCAGTATGTAAGAAACATTTGAAAGCATAAAAGTTTTTGTCCTATTTATTTAAAAATTAATTTGAATTTGAAATATATAAAATGAGAGAGAGATATATAATACGGCAGAATTCAAAACATTAACAAATAGTTCATGGATATGATGATTCAGTATTGATACATCCCTATGGATTGTAAACAATATCCATATATCTTTTGATGATTACAAACATACTTCTAAAACAAGGTTTAATAAACTGGGTTTATTGAAAATAAAGTTTTCTTTTATAGCATTGATACCACATTTTCTTTTTTTCCTTTAGAACACGATTAAAAATTATTGTTATTGCATCAACTGGGGATTTTAGTCCTTTCAGGTGACAAAAGACTAGCTTCCATTATTTTAATTATAATGTATCAAATGATAAAATTTATTTAATACAATAGCAAGATAACACACACTCACATATTGAATCAGACAAAATTTCCAAATAAGAATTTATCATGAAATATGGAACCCACCAAATTAAAATACGGCAACCTTAAAACTGTGAAAGCTATAAAAACGATCCTCTATAAAATCTAGTAAAACAATTATTTTCTTAACAAACCTAATAGAAATCTCTAGCAATCATTGGAGGACGAGTCCAAATTGCTGAAACTCGAGCTGTGATGTCATGCAATGTTAAGTCTATAGGGCTCTGTGGTACGAAGCATACGTCCAGGTTAGGTGGTCAGCCTAAGGCGACATCCCCAGTATTCAGGTCCCAAGAAAGATTTATTTTATACACCCACTGAAAGGATAAAAAGCTGTAGCGACATCGACCAGTGCAAGGACTGAGCCTCGAAAATGGGAGTGCAAAAAGCTACCCCTACGCCACCTGGTTTCAATGCTATACAGAAAAGTATCAAATTGTTTGGATTTTTAAATTGTACGAATTTCATTTTCATTACAGATTTTTAAATGCCAAATATATTATAAATACTTATCATGTTTATAATTATTTCCAAAGTTTACTTTTAAAAATAAATTTTTATTTATGGTTTTCTTAATTTGATACAACGGAGTCAATAGGGATTCGCTGTTTTTTATAACTTAAATGATAATTTTGACACACATTGAATTCTTAACCATCGTTTTACATGGATTTTTTTTTATACATGGTATATTAATTTTATGAATTTCTTTCATCTTTTTGCAGATTCTTTGAATGTGAGTTTATTATATAGTTTGATTACAATACTTTGCAAAACATTTTCAAAATAGTTATGGTTTACCGAACTTTCATTTTTTTTAACTGAGTTATTTTATAATATCATGTTTTATACATCTATTGTTTAGGTCAATTTAATATTAAAATTTTTTTATTAGATATAAAATATATTCGATTGACAAAAATATTGCAGGCAGAAAATTTAGTACAATTTCAAATTATTATTTTTGTACATGGATTTACCCTGATTTTCCTTATTTAACTGAGTGGAATAGAAAAAAATATCACATACATTTTTTTATCAAGAAAATTATTTTAATAATATGATACACAGGAAGCATAATGAATGAAAAGTAAACATCATAGAGGACTGTATTGCAATTTTTAAACGTAATATGCAATAAAACATTGTAGAATTAATAGGTCTATTATTATAAGGCATATATATTATAAGCCTCCAAATTACCCATACCTGTTTTTTCGATGATGTATTTAAATTAATTGAATAAATATTTGAATAGGAATTTAACATCATCAAGAGGTCTGAATGACATTTCTGATTTTGTAGTTTGTGTCTTGATGATTCAACATGTTTAGGAGGTGAATGAAGAAGCACTTTTCTGTCTCCTGTGAGTTCCGACAAGGGAGTGACAATCTGGCAGTTTTAATGAATAAATGTGAATTATTGGCCACCCTCTTCTTCTGAGGGGATAAACAGACGGACTTCCAGCGCGCTTGATTGTTTTATTACATTCTCCGTCATCCTTTTCTTCAGTCGGGTTTCTTTAAACAAGTAGAAATCTCCCGTTTGCGGGGGGGGGAGGAGAAGTTATGACCTTTCTTCGGCTTCATCTTTGAACATTCCCAAAAGATGCGAAGAGCGGCGCCTTGAATCGAACACCCATGTAAATGCTATAAAGATAAGGATAATCCCTAAAAAAAGGACAGGATGAAGTGAGAAAATGACGCATATGGGGAGTTTCCATCCATTTTTCTGTTACAGCTAACTTGCCGCCTGTAGATAGATTAAAAAAATAAATAGAATCTATATGTAAGAATTTTTTTACTTTTAATCAAATGAAAATATCCCAATCTTTAATACATCAACACATAATAAATGCATTACCACTTGTAAATAAATTCGAAATGTTTGCATGTTGGCCATTATTAATAATTACATTCCTGAACAATTTGCAAAAATAAACATTAAAAAAGTGAAAAGAAATGTTCAAAGGATTTCAAAAGAAAAAATAGTAATAAATTAATTTAGAGCTATTCATATAATGATTAATATAACAGGAATGAAATAAGATATAAAATGGCAAGACAGAACAATCTGAAGTCAAAATAAGTAATTTATAATTGCAAGAAATAACAAACAATATTATAAATAATGCCAGGAAAGCTATCACATTGATTATTGAAGGAGGGAAGGTTTTCTAATTATTACATTCGGAAAAGAATATAATGGCAATATTTTACCTATTATGGTTTTAAATACATTATATTTATCTTTAAAAAATCCTAATTTGAAGTTGCCGTTATTTAATTTTTTCAGGAATTTGTAGGAGAGATGAATAACGGTTTTTGGCATTCTTTCTATTTCCTAAATTTTATAATCTACAGAATAAAATTATGTCTGAACTAAAAAT
>JAPDSC010029308.1:0-11589 GCA_026290005.1 Latrodectus geometricus | reverse complement strand
TTTGTTAATTTTATAATATTATATAAATTATATTAATTTATATTATTTATCCAAAGAATATGAATGGTATTCTTATAATTTATATATAAATAGTGAGAATACCATTCATGAAGTAGAATGTTTTAATATTTAAAAGGTTTGGTTTAATTGTCGCTCAATGGCAAATATAAATTATATATATATATATATATATATATATATATATATATATTATATATGAATTATAAAATTTATATATACATTAAATTCATTTTTTTCGATAACTTCTATACTTGAAGATCTTTAGTATTATTATAAATAATCTATCACAAAATTTAAATGCTACAAAAAATATATATATTTTTATTTCTAAGGGCGGGACACCATTGAGCAAGTAAGAACATTAGCCCATTTGCCGCAACAAGGCTGGAAACTGCTACTCATTTTATCGTTACCCGATGGGCACCTGTGAACCAAGTCATGGAGGTACGAGTAGGTTGGTTGGTTGGGTTTTGTGGCACAAGGTCCAAAAAGGACAAGCTGCGCCCAATGGTACGAGTAGCATCGCCCACGCCATGCCACCACAAACCCGTTTATAGGGTGGGCCATATTCATCTATCATCTGAGGAAAGGACAAGAAACACAGAGAGAAAGTACATTCATGCCCGAGCCGGGATTCGAACCCAGGTCCTCCCCATCCACAGTCAGTTACGCTAACCACTAGACAGGTTGGGTGGCTGCTACAAAAAATATGTCATTTGGAATTTGTGTAGTAGCGAAATTATGTCACTTCATCTAAAATTTGCTAATTTATAACACTAATGTGATTAACATAGAAAACCATTGTTATTGTCTTTTTTCATCGCGCTTGTGATTTAATCTTTAGTAAAAAGAAAGTACAAATAAAATGGTTTAAAAATTATTCAAAATTATCCCAATAATATAATATGTTAATAAATACACAATCATTACAATTTTTATAATATAAATATTTTTTGATGAAAAATTAATTACTTTTTATATAACAAAGTAGAATTTTCAGTTTGAAATGTTGCTAAGTTGGGATGCAATGAAAGATGTGAGCAGATAGCAAAACAGCGAGAATAAAATAGTAATTAGATTCCCATAATGATATTTTCTACACAGATTTGCCTTTACTTTAAAATTATCAAAGGCCCAGAATGTATTAAAGTATCGCAAAAAATAAGGCTTGTTTTCACCAGCTTCTTTTACACCTTGTTTTATTAATTAAAAACATTCGCTCTTCAAGTATTATTTTGGTTTGTTTCTCGCTCAACGATCATTTTTTGCACACGAGAGCTAATTATATTGGAATCTAGCATTTAAGGAAGAAATTAATACAAGCTTCTCTGTCGAAGATTGGATTCGTACCTACAAACTGTTGAACCTAAGACATAAGAGCTAACCATTCAACTTCCAGCTCGGCAATTCGTCCTTAAAGGATACAATAGAATAATTTTGCGCGTTATGAAATTAATCTGACCCATAAGGATAACTTTTTTAGTTGCAGTTTTCATCATTAAATTCATAAAGACGTGGCTTTAGTTTACTTAAATTTGATAAGTAAATCATTAAAGTTCATAAGAAAATTGCTTATAAAATTTTTAACTCTTACAAGTAAAATATACTAAATTATGTATCGTAATTTAAAACTATTAAAATTTCGAATAAAATCAAATTGCCTTTAATAAGCTCTGTAGAGTTATTTAACCTTACAATTTCAAAGCTAATATCTCATAGCAAATTCTGATTTGTCCAAAGATAATTTTCACGCTCTATGATTATTTAAAAAAAATATTTAGTTTCAAGCACATCAATTTGATTTAAAAACAAATGAGAACCTAAAACTATTCAAAGCATAGTGCAGATATTGTCACAATGATCGATGATAATATAAGGAATGCAACTTTTAATTTAAACAATATTTGCACATTAAAAGTAATATTTAACACATAATATTTATAAAATCCCATTTAAAATAATAAAACTAAATATTTGTAATAAAACGGTCAAACTTAGGATTATTGGCTTTAAAACTGAAAATAAGTATGTCTTTTTGTACATGCAATTCAGCGTACAAAAAATTAACACAAGTGCTTTGACTACACATACCCACAAAAATATATTTCGAATGTATCGAAAATGTAAAAATTTGAAATTATTATTTTAATAATTACATAACTTTTATTTCTTATTAAATTTGAATTAAATCATTTAAAATTTTTTTATTTTAATTTTGGTTTACGCTCTACTGTCACATATTGCATTGTAAAGTTCATCTGAAAGGCATCCACTATAAAGTGAATTCTGAAACACTAAGGATTCAGATTATAAGTAGGATTCGAACCAAAGAACTATTGAACAGGAGACAAGAGTACTAACTAATCAAATGCCTGCTGGGAAGAAAATATTTGGATTAAATGTCACAATAAAAAGGAAATACTTTATAGATCATTAAAACCCCTTGATATACTTTATCGATCTTCAAAATCAATAAAGTACATCAGTTGAAATATTTTATAGTTTTTAACGATCTGATATTAACAATAACCATAACACATCATAATAAAATCAAAAAGATTTTTTAAAAGAGTTTATGTACTTTGCGTAATAACAAATTTGGAAAAAATTAGGCAACGTACATGAATTCTGAATTTTTAAAAATATGAAATTTCTTAACAAGATTAAAAGAATCTTACATTTAAATGAAACTTAAAATAAATTCAGTTTAAATAATTTAAAAAGCTGAGAAATACGAAAACTCGCGCAGTATATTTAAAACTTTAAGAAGGTACTTTATTTATTATTTAATAATTAAGCGTCTATTTATGCTATGAGCCATAAAATATTGAAGTTATTTTTATAGTAAAAGAAAATAACCGTCACCTGTAAAAATAATAAACAATTTTATTCCTCTTTATCTGATAGCTGTGAATTTATTTCGTTCTAGGCACTAAATTAGATCTGTTAAAGGAATCTTTCCTTTACCTTAATAGTACTAAATTTCTGTCTTTAAAGGACCATTTTTATTGGACTTTTACAACCGGTCATTAACTTTTTATTACTTCCAAATATGCATTTTAATGATGTTTTTAAAACTTAGCAGCATCTTTTCCAAAGGTAACTTCCAGTTTTAACGATTACTTTGCAAACAAAAATATAAATTTATTACTGTCCCTTTTCATACAAGGCCCACTCCTCGTAAAATATCCTATAGTCTTTGTATATATTTATATATATCTTGGCAAAAGAGAGTTTTGATAAATTTTTCTCTTCAATACAGACTTTGATAATCTCCTTTTCTTGAGTGATAGAATAGATTATAGAGATTACAATTTTAAATCCTCTTTTTGACCCTTGACGTCATCTACTTTTCAGACTAATAACACACTTTCTAAAACAATGCTTAAGCAAGCGAGTAAAAGAAAGTTTAATTAGTCAAAGACAGTGTTTATCAGAATTTTCTTCTGATAACGAACAAAGTAGTGTAATAGCAGTGTTAGAGTTTTGAGTTATTTTTTAAACAGATGTTTATTGATTTTTCAATCAATGATGTTTTATCGCATAATCTGTTCATTCTTCTATCAGAAACAATCGTCTTGAATTATCAGTAGAATATTAGATAAATGTTAGAAGATAAAAGATTCCCTTTAAAATGGACAAAATTATTTGTTTTTAGACATTACTTTGCCAAAACAAACTTCGTATGAAAGTTGTAATGAACAAACAGTTTGTGTGAAATTAAAGAAAGAGGGTAAAAAATTATTAGAAATGAAAATATTGTCATGTATTTAGGATATAAATTGTTAAAATAATTCCCTCAGTTACCTTACATCATATGGAAATACATCATCACCAAATATATGATGAAAATAAGAATATAATCCATTCATAGCTACAAACTGTAAGTATTCGAGTCTACGTACATAGGCTTGCAAGACAATACTGATGAAATAACAGTATATTTTTCAAATGCTTATATCACTGTTGAATAATTTAAGTGAATCTGATTACTTTTTCAAAATTATATTCTATAATAAAACGCTCTAAGTTATTTTCAAAATTTTAGTATGTTATGATAAAAATTACATTTATAAATTTTCCATATACTCATAAAATTTTCAGTGATACATAAATATAATAAAGATATATTTTAGCAAATATTTATAATAAATTGTTAAAACTTTTCCTAATTAAAATTAGGAAAAATTTTGTCATGTTTTTAATATTTTTTTTTTAATATTTTGTTTTTAAATATTTGATATGAGAATAAGTATCTAATATTTTTATGAATATATTACATCCTATTTAATATATTTTCTTAAAGGAAATACGTTTTATATAATTTCCTAAACATTAACATATTGAACGTTTGATTTATAAACGGACTTGATGATGTTCATGAATGAAACATTCAAAATTGCAATCAACTACAATCAATTTGAGTTTTAGAATGAAAAACTTAACAAAACTACAAGGTATTAAATTAACTAAAGTTAAAATGAAAGAAATATATTAAATTGACCAAAAACACTGAAGTTAAATTTGAATGTTCTCATGTAATACAATATGAAAATTTCAGGATTTAGTTTTTTGAAAGAGAACATCTAATATTGTTGCATTTTCAATTAAAATATTTTTACAACTATCCCATTGGGAAGGAAATAGTTATGCATGTCATCAACTCATTCGATTTCTTTATTTTCAAATTTCTGAAGAAAGTTGTTTTCTAGCATCAAATTTAATTGATACAGTTGAAGCAGAATGGCATGAAAATAATTGAGGAAATTTATAGCAACGACAATATTTTAATTTTACCCTGTCCCTTGAAGATCCAAGAAATTCTCGCAATAACTTCATAATTTATGATGTATTCTTGAAGCTTTAGTTAAGTAAATGAATTTAAATTCATACACACGTAAGGGCTTATGATATGCAATGCTTCGAAAATTGGAATCTTTATGCATTGACACGTGTCTAATGGAGGCTTAAATTAAATCCCTCGGAAGTTCGGAATTCATAATGGAAAGGAATTAAGATTGTCACTGAGAAGAAATTAATCTGCTCAGCCGAAAAATTATAAACTCAGACTCCTATTTATTTTGTGAGTGTATGTGTGGTGTATCTATGAACAGAATAATAATGATTGAACAACGTGTTTTATGAATTTGAACGCTTGCCTCAAATGTATTGACGTAAATAAAAGTAAATCAAATTATCAAGTAAAACAATGAAAAACGCAACAGAATATAAATTAGGAATATTTTCTGAAATTAGCTATAGCAAATTTAAAATTGATCCTTTATGTTGGAAACTTGCTTTAAAATACATATTCGGCATTATTTTGCTTATTAATTAAAATCATAAACGCATTTTCCTTATATGAAGATTTTCAACTTCACTGCTTGTAATTACAGGATGATTCTGTGGATAAATTCTTTCAAATAGTTTTTAAGGAATCCATGGTTTCCAAAAGATAAATATAAATCAAGGATAAAATTCTCAAATGGAGAAAACAAATAATTTGCAATGATGAAAACAAATAATTAATTAAAACTTTAATTAGTAGATATATTTAAACTAATATGAAAATGATACTTTAATTTACGATTGTTTAATCCCCATTTATTCAATTTAAATAAAAATAATTGTTTTAAATAGTTAAAAGAATAAACAATTTTAAGAAATGCAATACTGTAAGATTTAATAAAATGCAAAATCTCTTTTTAATCTCATTATAAAAAAACGACTTTGTTTAAAAAAAATTCTCTCTCTCTCTCTCTCTCTCTCTCTCTCTCACGCACACGCGCACGCACACACACACACTTTGTTTCCTATTTAATTGAGAATAATTATATTCGATTAGTTTGTTTGTAGCTCAATGGTAATGTTTTTATACTCAAGGGCTAATTAAACAGCTATAGCTCCAAATGGACACCGAAACACTACTAACATGCAAGCCGAATGTGGGATTCAAACTCATGAACTGCTGTACCGAGGGCCAGTTCACTAATCCTTTGGCTGCCAACTCGGCATTTTGATATTCTAAATTATAATCTTTAAAACTTAACGTCCTTGTTATTTTAAATATTTTAAAAAAATTATAAACATTTTAATTTCTAGTAAAAAAATGAAAGAAAATTGTTAAATTATATAGTAATTTTCAACAGTTTCTTAAAACGCAATTTTTATATTATTTTGTCAAATTTTGGAAAAATTTAATTGTTTGATAACAAATTAGTTTTTGACAGTACAATTTCTAAACACTTTCAGTTGTGTTATTTCTGAAATATTTAACTTTATTTTCTTTAGATAAATAAACTTTAATAACTATATATGTATACAATTATTTAATAACCTAATTGCAATTTTCAATTTTTGTACTCATTTATAAAGTCAATTTATGTTTTACCATAATTAGACCATGAATCCTTCATTAAAGTATTCAAAAATATACTTATTTACAAAAAACATTGCTTTCATAGATAAGACCTAGAAAATACTTCCCAGCAAAAACAATTTAACAATTGTGAATTGTTAATGAAAGATAGTTAAATGTCTACACCAAACTTTAAAGAAATTTTATAATTAGAAAATTTCAAAGATAATTAAAACAAAATTATACACATATTCAATTTATTTGTTTAGCTAATTTTGACTAAGTCTTGTTTGTTAAGTTGTTTTGGAGCTTACTAAGTCTTGGAAACTTCGTTTTTTAAAATTTCTGCCAAGAATTGTTTGAGATGAAAAAGATGTAATACAAATAAATTATTTTAGGGACCATAATTGTGTAATTTAATTCAAATTATATTTGAATGACATCACATTGTTTTACTAACTCAGATAGATTGAATTTCAAATTTTCTAAAGATTTATAAAAGAAACTAATGTAATTTCTCACTGTAAGCTAGATACAACAATTTAGTAAAACCTTGCTTTAAAAATTATACTAATTACTTAAGATAAACCAAAAATATTTTATTTTCGGTAAAAAATAATAGTTTTAAATTTCTTATACTTTAATTCAAACAAAGGAACTTGGTAATTAACTACCGAAAATGACTACTTTCCATTAATAAAAAATTCTATTTTAATGAAGTACTTTAACGAAGCAATGAATCCGCAGAGAATTCTTTCTGTTCCATAATTTTCTTTTTAAGGCCTTTTGTCGTCAATTTAAAGGAACAAAATCATAAAATCGGAAATTAACGAATAGAAGAAATATTAAAAAAGAATTTGTTCTCCGAAATATTTTCCGCAATCAGTGCAGCCAATCTAGAGTCTTCTTCTCACTCGCTAATTTGGCCATTTTTTTCCTCATCTTTCGTTCTGCTTCTGGAAGCAACAAATACATCTCCCTGATATAAGAAAGAAAAGAAGCAATCCAATAAAAAATGTCGAAGAAAGAGGAACACGTAAAATGGCAAAGGCAAGTCATGCAATTCGGCCGAATTATTTGGCACTCCTTTCAACGGAAGACGAGAACGAAACTGATGAGTAGCTGTAAATGTGTGCCGACTTTATTGCAAAGGGGCAAAATAAAGTCTTTGCACATAAATAAGAACAGTAAAAATGAACTAAAGCAAAATTCGCTTTTGTAAAAAAATAATCTTTTTCTCGTAAACTATGATTATTATTTTTTCCTTTCGTGAACAATACAGGATTTTGCATTTATGGTACATTTATTTCACATGAAATACTGTCTCTATTGTATGCCTTATGGCATTTTCCTATTCATTGTTAGAACTTTATTCGTATAAAATCTAGCCTTCTTCCTTTTAAGAATCTATTTTAATTTTTTTGGGCCTTCATGTTTGATAAGACCAAAGAATGAAACTCGTTTAGAAAAATGTTTTTTTTATTTGTCAAACTATTTCAACAAATTAATGTATAAAATAAACAATTTTTTTATATATCAATTTAAGTAGAAATTAATTAACACTGGTAGGAAAGTTAAATTTCATAATATAGATAGTGAATACGTGTTTAATGGTCATATACTGTAAAAGAGCAATTAAATAAGTTTCGAAAAAATTGTAGAAATATAATTTACGTGAGCAAATACTCAAATTGAAAAATTAAATATCATGAAATATTCTAGCAATAACTATTTGTTAGATAATTTATTTAAATAATTTATATTTTGAAGTAAGAAAATGTTTGTTGTCTTTTACATTTAAAACCGAAAAAGATGCAACATGGACGGTTATGATGCTAGTAAAGCGTTTTGAGCAGGACTTTCCAAAGTAACAAAGAATTATTTTAAGAAAATAGCATAGTGGCAAAATTCCAAACTTGTGAACTTTTAATTTAAAACCAACAGTGAGAGTATATGCATGTTTTTTTAAACTGAAAATTTGTAAGGTTGTTTTACTTTATTTAAAATGCATATATTTTCGTTGTATATAAATATTAAAAAATACACTTAACTATAGCATGGAAAATCTCAAAACATTTTCAATTAAATATCTAATTTTAAGCCTTGCTTCTACAAGAAAAGTAAATAAAAATAGTTGGATATTTTACTATAGAATTTAAATGTTCTGGAATATCATATTTTATATTAAAATCAAAATTGGTATTCAAATTTATGTGGATCATTTAAAAAATTATGTAAAAGCATAAAAATATCAATTTAGATTTGATATTGTATTAGATAAAATTTCATTTCAAAATAAAAAGTATTGAAATTTTTGTACAAGTTTTGTATTTTATTCAGAAATATTTGCACTTTATTTACTGGTTATAAGTTAAGCAATTCGGCAATTTATAAAATCATTAACCCAATTTTCAAATCAATTAAACTTCATTAAATATCTTTAAAAATGGAAGTATTAAGAGATAAATTTCTCTCTAGTATATGATTTTATTAATAATGTAAAAGAACTCAAATGAAAATTAAAATCTTGTCATCATTTAATATTGTATTTTTGGTTCCTTGAAGAATTGGAGCAAACTAAATAGAATTTTCTTTCTGCATATATTAATCATTAGGAGGTTTACTATGTGTCATACAACACATATTGATAAGTGTAAGAACTATCATAAAGAGCTTTATGCAAGATCTCATAAAAAAAAGAGTAAAATTTTTGTAAGTCATATATATAGTATTATGTTTTCATTCAAACATCTTTAATAAATCGAAAGGTTTTATTTTAGCTGAACATAATAAATAAGGTTTAAATTTGAGGCAAAAATCTTTTGCTAGTGCTAATAATTTACTTAAAACACATCATATTAGACACACATCACTTGATTCCTTGATATCTAATTAACAAAATCTTTAAACTTACGATTTTTTACAATAGTGTTTAAGACACTTTTACATACTTGAATTAAAAACTTTTGCTAAATCTTTAAGGAATGTATTTTAGAAACAATATTTTAAGGAGAAGGAATTAGAGTAGAGAGAGAATGCTCATTTTCAGCATCACTAAACACAACATTCTCTGATTATGACAGTCGTGATAAGAATATTTCCGCTTCAATAAAATAATTGTTTACGAACAGAAATACTTAGTTACCTTAGAAAAATGAAAATTACTTGCACATCAGCTCAGAACGTTATTTTTGCATTATATATTTAAATTAATATTTAATTTAGAAAAGAAAGGCTTAACAAATATGTGTGATTCTTGTTTTCTTTAAGTCAGAATTCCCTTAGGACTTTTAGATATTGGATATCAGTTATATGGTATGCAATTTATTCTCCAAAACGATTAAAAGTATGTTATTTAATTTTGAAGAGCATTTCATTGATAATTTTTTTTAAGCAAATGTGTTGTTGTCGTGTGCCAGCCAGGCTGGCAATATGGGGTGCGCTGCTCCACTTTCCCAACTGAACCATATTTGGTGTGGAGTCCGACTTCCTCAGTACACACATGCCATAGGTACCCGTTTATAGGGTAGGCAACCATTCACACACAAAGAAAGGACAAAGACAAGAAAGAGAGAGAAGGAAAGTACATCCATGCCCAAGCCAGGATTCGAACCCAGGTCCCACCCATCTGTAGTCAGGTACGCTAACCACTAGACAGGTAGGGTGGCAAGCAAATGTGTAATAACTTTTTATACAATTTATATTGGAGCACTGTATAAAATCTGAAAATATTGAACTTAGTGATTTATTTTCAGGTGTAAAGGGAAGTAGAAACAACGTAAACTAAAAATGCTTTCTCACAAAATAAAAATATTAAATCAAAAATCCCGTAATCACATATAAATGTCCTATCGATTGATTGTTTCCCCAAGTTAAAATACCCTATTCATGTTTAGTTTTGTTACTTAGATATGTACAAAGAAAATGTTTATTAAAATTTGGTTTTGAGGTTTTTAGAAAGGCCAAATGTAATATTTTTGGCCAAAAAACATCCTATTCATCTTTTCAAATTTAGTGTCACACATCTCTTGCGAATGTTTATAAATATGTATAAACTGAAATGTTTGCATGAATAAGTTTGAATGTATCAATGGTGTAAATAATAGCACTATGATACGTGGTACAAATAGCAGAGAACTTATGATGATTTCATTAGAAACATGCTTTATAGGAAAGAATAAAGCTTTATATAAGCAATTTTTTCATTCTACGATCTTTTTTACACATGGGATCTAAATTAACCAGTAGTTTAGTCGTTGATTCTTAACCACTACAAACATCTACCTCCAAAGTGCAAATCAAGATTATGAACCGAAGGACAGCAATAACTATTCAACTGCTTTCTCAAAAAATTTACAAATTAAAATGAATTCCGACATCTGCATAAACATCCACAACCAAGGAAAGAGTTGATCTGAAAATTTGAAGTCTGATTACAGACTAGAAAATACATTAACATTAGCACGTAGTTTAATAAATAGAAAAAGAATATGTGTGTGTGTAAGATTTGAAATGAGAGAAAAACTCAGATGCGTGATTCAGGATTTTGAAAGAGATAAAAAGCATGGTTTTAATTTCTTAAATTAGAAATTGATTTCATATAAATGCATATTTTAAGACATTTTAAAAGTTATTTTATTTAAATTTAGAGATAGAATAAAATATTCGCAATTGGAAATTCAGTAAAATATTTTTTTTTAATCTAGTAAGTTTAAATAATAATTAATGAAAAGGTTTAAACAATTTTTTTAAATAAAGTGGACTTTTAAAAATTTGTATAATGGATTTAAAAATATTTTCTAGTCTATGTGTGTATTAATTTAGAATATATATCTCAAGTAAATGTTGAATTTATTTTTAATAGAAAATTGTTTTATCTAAAAATATTTTAAATGGTCATATATGAACGATAAAAGCTTAATAAATTTTATTATAAATATATTAATAAATTCAAAATCTTAAAATATTTTTGAAAATAATTGAATTAATTGGAACTAAAGTGTCACGTGAAGATCAATGATTTATCAGATTATTCACAACGAGTGAAACTAAACTTGAAAAGTTGAATTTGCATGTTCTTTAGAAAACTCATCATGCGTTTCCTTGACAATTTTGCTTTCACACGAAGGATATTTTCAAAATTGAAAAATCTTTAGCTTTTAAATATGAACTTCACTAAAAAAGTTTTTCGATCAGATTTATTTTCAATG
>JAPDSC010029306.1:4543-17947 GCA_026290005.1 Latrodectus geometricus | reverse complement strand
TTAATTTAAATTTAGAAAATTTGAAGAAATTCTTATAGCTAAATATAAGCTTCAAATAGGTGTAATAAATAGGCACAGCATCAATCAACTGTCAAGAGATACTTCGCTGGTTATATAGAACAAAGTTTTACGGAATAATAAATTTGATATTTCAAATTAATAACCTACTCCAGCATATATCAGTAGGATGTTCCACACAATGCATTGTTCTTATTTGTCATTCTTTTCTAAAACATTAACAATTTATTTGCATTAGATTATATTTCACAAAAATAACACCTTTTACCTTATCTTGTATTTCCTGGTTAATCAAATTCTATTATTATTCACATTTACATTTTTTGCTTGTTCTTTTCTTATTAGTTTTTCAATATTTATTAGCATTATTCATTATTCATTTAATGTCTTATACTGAAAATGAAGTACTTCTTAACGTATAATTAACTAATTTACTAGAAACGTATAATACATGTAATAGTATATACATAACGGTACAAACAAGTCCCGGATTGTACTTCAAGTTTAAAGGGTTCGCAAAACTTGCCTCGTAAAGTTGAACCATGGTCAAGTGGCTAGGTCATACCTGGGCTGGCACCTAACTATCCACTCCACACCAGCGGAAGGATTTTGGACGTCACAGATTAATGTGGAAACGTGTCCAACCCAAGGAGCTCCAACAAATTAGAGAGGGCACCATTAAACCACGGAGTTCCAGCAACCCAGTGGCGCAGAATGTTGTCAGACTAAAAATCAAAGCTACTGAGTCACTGAAGCTATTGGATATTAAAAGCGTTTTTTTTTTTTTTAGGATTACCCCACTGAAACAACATAAATATTCTTTTCTGTTTACATAATATAACTTAATTTAATGCACTGTATCAGGTACACATTTAATTTTTTTTTCTTGTCGAATGCCACCAAGGTAATATGGGGGTCGCTGCTCCACTTTTTCAACTGAACCATATTTGGTGTGGAGTCCGACTTCCTCAGTACACTCATGCCATAGGTACCCATTTATAGGGTAGGCACAATCATTCGTACAAGGAAAGAACAAAGACAGAAGAGAGAGAGAAAGTACATCCATGCCCGAACTGGGATTCGAACCCGGAATTCCCTATCAGAAGTCAGGCATGCTGACGACTAAACAGGGTGGGTTGGTTGGTTGGGTTTTGTGGCGCAAGGTCCAAAGGCGCAAGAAAACAATAAATAGCAAATATTGAAAGAAATGTGAAATTAATGGAATTTGGAAGCTTCATTTCGTTAAAATGTTTCAAAAGTTTTCAACGTGGGTTTTTCAAATATCAAAATTTCCTTTATAAAATTTTAATAGTATAAAATAAATGTTTAATCAAAAAACGGGAAATATGAATTGACGAAAACATGGTTTTGCTCAGATAATTTGTATATTTTTCATTGAAAAATACTATAGATGATATACATCCATAAAACTATTATGGTTGATCTCAATGTAAAATTCGTTATCGAATATCGCTTAGTGTAAAACTTTAAAAAAAAAAAGGAATAACTGCATTGTTTTGCATTATTGCATCACCTTTCCATTTTAGATGTCTGAAGCCTTTAAACGAAACCAACAAACTCTTGAGTCATTGAAAACTAACGAGATGATCACCTGCACCCTCCCACATTTTTACTTTTGCAGAAGGATATCAAATGAGAAAACTTGTCTCTCAGTATTTGACTGTATCCAATATCAAATTTAATACCTGGATACGATACCTTTTTTCAGCAGGCTACCACCATAATTAGAAATCATTTAATGTAATATTTTCAGACAATCTTCCAGGATTGCTTCATTTTACTAGGAAGTGTACAGAGATCAGTATAAGCAGACTTGCTGCCAGTTTAAAGAAGGAAATTTAAATTGGTTTTATATTTTAGATTGAGGATTCTCAAAGAAGTTGTGGTCCAATTTGTCTCGGTAACAAAAGAGAACTCATTGTATAAAATGCAATTCGGCAACCAATAGACATTGGGAATAAAAAGAGCAATTGCTCACTGTAACAGTTCAGAGCTTGTTTTGATCTGCACATCTTCCTCAGTTGACCCTCGTTAATAATAACTCCTCATTATTTTGTTTTCATTTTTCTCGGGAAGATAAATCGCCGAACTGCTCAGCCACTCAATGCGCAGCCGCAATCGATAAATCAAAACAGTGCGACAGTAGATGGAAAAAAACAGATTTCTCGCCAAGAGGGATTGTTTATTTGATGACGTCATCGGAGTTGATAATCGAGCCTTCATCGCTTCGTGGCACCTGACCGACCGATCACGAAGGGATTGCGTCGAAAGAGGCTCTCGTTCTAAAGTTCTTCTTCGGGGGTCAATTTGTCTCTCTTCGCTCGCCTAACGAGGAAGCGACTAATTTATTCTCTTTTGCACTCCATATTTCTCTTTGGCGAAAGAAGCAAAAAACGCAGAACTCGTGTAAGCCTTTCGGAGTGATATATTTCTTTCCACTTCTCCAGGACTTGTTGAGGGAAAAAAAAATACTGTGTAGTTTCAAATTACTAAAACAAATGATGTCATCTTCTATTTAAATTTTTTAATCAGATTAAAAACTGTTTTTCCTTCATTCATCACCTAATTTGGGGCGTGGCTACTGAAGAAAGACACGATCAGTTGTATTTGTAAGGCTGAACTTTCATTCAAAGAATGCTCACTGTGATTAATGGTAGGACAGAACATTGTAGAGTGCAGTCTCAGTCATTGTTGAACAACTAAAGATGGTTGGTACATTTCCATTTTTTATATCAGTTGTTTTGCGAGAGCCGGTACCTAGCTTCGTATAGAGCTCTACGAGTAAGCTAAAAGCTTTTGCATTTTTCAGAAAACCAAATGTGCATGGAACAATTGGGTTTCTTTATTAAATTTTCTTAGGTTCTTCCATTTAAATTTTTATGGCTGATTTGCCATCAATGGAAATGATTAACTATTACCAAAGCAATCATATCAAGTATGATTGCCATGTTATTGAGCTTTTATCTTATTCAACTGTAATTGATATAATATCATTGATTATATCTTTAATAAAAACCAGATCAAGTTTTGGAATTTTATATTTCTTGACCAGTGAGAATAAAAAACATAGAACAAATAAAGCCTTGTATAAATCCCTGATTAGAAATTTAATATTTTATAACTGATGGAAAAGCTTTTCTAGAAAATTCATTAACTTAGGAACGATTAAGAAATCTATTTTCATTTATCGAAATGGCTGTTAATAATGTGCGAGAAAAGTTCTTTAAGGCTCTGTTGATAGCATGGGAAGAGCTTAACCATACAGCCTATTCATAGTTACAATCCTTCATTTTGGCAATGTAACTTCATTTCAAAATTATAACTATAGCATAAAAAGCCTAATGCCTCTCGAGCGTGGAAGCTGTTTGGTGCTAATGGTATAACTTTGTATGTATATAATTGTAATGTATATAACTTTTTGAATGATAATAATATCACAACATATATGTTTATGTATTTCAGATGTTAGTTATTTGTAAATTAAAATCAGGGACTTCCGTTGTTTTTTTTATGATTGTAGTGCCTTAAATAGTCATGTTGCTGTTGTTGTTACTTATGACACTTGGCAGAGCTAAGCCCGCCCGTCTGAGACTGGTTGATTGAGGTCAGAAAGAGTACCTTATGTGTTTGAACAGAGAACCCTCTCAAGAGGATGGAAGTACGACTTGGCTCATAGATGGCAGCACCATCTAACTCTTCGTATTTAGACATAGGAAGCCAAGGAAGATACAAGGTCTGGCTCGTATCACCCCCAGAGGTATTAATTTTGAATGGGAAAATTGTGAACACGGCACATTTTAAATTCCCCAGTCGCCTCTAGTGAACCCAACGGTCACTAGTCATCGGGAAATCGAACTCACAACCTTGGGATTGCGAGACTGACGAACTAACCTACCAGGCCTATAGAGGCTCTGTTCAATGGTCGCACATCAATTGGTTTCAATAAATCAGTAAAAAAAGTAATATAAATAGTGCTAATTATATTCCAAAAACATGCCACTCACCATGAAATTTTTAATTAATGATGAAAATAAAGAAATAATACGATAAATTGCCAATAACCATATGGAACGAAAAGAAAACGTGTAAAATACTATTACTATAGTAATATTTTTCATGAGAAACGTTCGAATATAATTGAACAATTTTTACACGCACGAAAAACATAAAATTGCATATTTCAGAGTATAATAGCGTGTAGAGTAAGAGAGAGTATATAATGAGATAGTAATAGGTTCCCACATTCACACTAAACGCATAAAATAAAGAACTATAATTTTTATGCAAGAGTTAGATTAAAATAAGACATCTGAATGAAATATATTTCATTAATTAAATTTTTACGATTGTCAATCTCAATTCATAAAATGAGAAGTTATTATCTTAAAAAACCCATTATTATTAAACTAGTTGCGTATATATAATAATTATACAACAAAGATAATTTTATATAATACGCATTTTTTTTTCTTTTATCAAGCACTGACAAGCTTTGAACAAAATGACGTATTTATACAAAATTGTGAATTTGT
This sequence comes from Latrodectus geometricus, assembly GCA_026290005.1. NCBI lineage: Eukaryota > Metazoa > Arthropoda > Arachnida > Araneae > Theridiidae > Latrodectus > Latrodectus geometricus. The sequence goes on along the minus strand of JAPDSC010029306.1, from coordinate 13,376 downwards.
AAATATTTCGTAAGTCAATTTCACAAGTTTTGTTTATTTACTTTCGTCAATTCTCTGTTTCACATTAAATTCACGAAGCTTTGCACCTATAACAAGAACTTGTACATGGTATGGATTCTTTCTGGATCGTAATTAAGCTGGGATTTTTCTCAATGTTGCCGCGTATTCTATCCTCATAACAATAATAGAGTTCACGAGAAAGAAGGAAAATGTGGGCGAATCACAGCCATTATCGCTAATTTTTGGTGCATTCATGAGATGCTTCTTGCTGATTCGACTGAGCGTAAAAACTTTCCTAATGATAATACATTGCAAGCTTTTTTATCACTGGAAAAAAAATTGCTTAATAACATGTCCACGGAAGGACATTATCCCCCAGTGGAAATCTGTTATTACCACAGACGAATAAATGCAAGTTAATCATACAAAAATAAGACCTAGATTGTGAGAATTACCATTTATCAATATCTGATACCATCCATCAAACATTAGTTAAAAACTATTGGCAACAAAAGGAAATACTGTCAGTGTCTAGATCAGGGGTGTCCAAGACGTCGACCGCGGTCGACTGGTAGACCGCAAAGACATTTTAGGTAGTCCACGCGACCATCCCAATAATTACCTCGGATATTAACAATTTAATTTATGACTTATGACATAGAATCAATGAATTATTTAAAATAAAAATTTACTACAGTGCAAAGATTTACGACTTAAGATTTATGATTAAAGGTTTACGATTTAAAGCCTAAAACGGACATGATGAGCGCGATTAAAACATTCAAAAACACTATAGAAAGGTATGGGTCTCAATTAAGAAATCATGAATTGAGAAACTTCGAAAACATGGAGGAAGAGTGCATCCATAATCCTAACCAAGACTTCAAAGATTTCGCTTAATACTTACTTGTTTTGTTTGAAGAATTAGAAAAAAGATTCACTGATTTAATTAGGCTGAAAGAAATACTCAATTTTATGATATTTTCATTTAATGAAAATGTCAACATTGATGGAGTATCTGAAAAAATAGGACATTTAACAGATATCACATCAGTCACGGTCGAGGAAGAAATTATTAAATTAAGATGCGATATATTTCTTAAATCCAGACCATATTTAGCGATACTGATTTTTGGAAATTAATTTCTGACGAAACGTTTCCAAATATTTATAAATTGATTTTGTATTTGAAATCATACTTTGGATCAAGGTATCTTTGCGAATCTGCTTTTTCAACCATGAACAAAAATCAAATAATGGTCGCATTTAACAGATGAACATTAAATTTCGTGTTTATGCATTGTAATAAGCTCGTACCAGCCACAATATGATAAACTTGTCGCAGATATATAGTACCAAATTTCAACTTAACGAAGTGAAAAGAACGGCCAGTTTTTGACATATGAATACTTTGATTATTTTCGTAAGTACATTTTTATCTTGTAATTATTAATATTAAGTTTTTTTTCAGAAAAATTACATAATTTACCATTTTTTCTTGTTAACGAAAATAAATATGTACGTTAATTCAGCTCTACTATTGGTAGACCGCCTTCGATTTTTTGAATGTATAGTAGACCCCGGATCCCAAACGTTTGGCCACCTCTGGTCTAGATAGAATGTTCTCTTTAGGTGAACTTTCACATCTCAACGTTTCTTCAAACAGAACCATCAAACCATCACACGTTATGACCGGATACTTGCAAGCCGGTCGTATATGTGCATCTCTTTTTATCACTAGATTGCGATTTGCATATGAACATGGCAGAAAGAGATTCTTCAATGCGAATATTTTAGACCCAAATTGGCGATGCACTGTCAGAGATTCAATCATATCTCGGAAATGTGTCACATGACGCCGAGAGTGCTGGTTCACACAACACTCGTGAATGTCCTCAAAGAAGAGTTGAGCAACCTAAGTGTTGCAACTGTACAGACTCTCATCCAGCTAATTACAGGAAGTGTAACGCCTTTCCTAAACCCAAGTGAAACACTATGCCTAAAGACTAATCTAATTCAGAAAGCCTTTATCCGACCTGTCATACGCGCAAGCTCCCCTGCCAACACCCGAAATTAACACATACATCATGCATCTGCAAGTGAATTTTCACAATTACTTATGTAAGAAATAAAAACAACTTTTAATTGCATTCCCCCTACAGAACTTCTCTCAGAGCTACAGAAAATTGAATCTCCTATGGATAAGCTTTTCAAGCTACTAATAATTAAATTAATACTCGTTAAAAAAAATAGTCTAATATCTCCTTACTTAAAGATAAATTTAATTCATTCTAAAGATTCTAATAGATATTTTAGTTATAAATAAATTTCCCAATATATTTAACTCTGTTATAGAATTTCCGTTTTCACCATGGCCATGAATAAATTCATCCAATAATATGCCAGTTCATTAGAGCTATAGTTCATCAAACCACCGAAAGAGGGGGAGGGTACTTCGCAACTAGGCTAGGCCCGTCGAAATTTTGGAAATATTTTATTACCACAGACAAATAGAAACAAGTTAAGCATATAAAAATATGAACGGGTTTCCAATAGTTAGCAATCATCATTATCTTTTACCATTCATCAAACATTTCTTACTATCATTATCTGCTAATATTCATCAAACATTCGTTACCATCATTTTCTGTTCATCAAACATTCGTTAAAAATAATCTAAAAGTTCTCGAGGTTCACATCTCAACGCTTTTTCAGATGAAACTACCAAAATTAATTTTTTGGACATGAAACCACTGATGCTTTTGTACATTTTCATAACACTTCACTAGGTGATTTTATCTAATAAGGCAAGAACTTACATTCATACGAAACCTGAGCTGAAAAAAACTTAACTCATGAAATTCACAGCTTGATTTCCAAACCAGAATTTCATCGAATATCTGTTGGATAATCAACGACAGTAACCTATTTTGCAATAAAACACCGCATTCAAATTTTCTGCAGTCCTCAGTATTACTAAAGTTAAATAATGAATATTTGACTTTATTGGACCATAGCAAGTCAGTGAATTAACAGAGAGGATTACGAAAAAATTTTTGCTTTTAAATTCAAGAGTCAGATTTTCTTATGGAAACAACAAAACCTGTTGATAAATATACAATTGTTATTATATGAAAATAAAATGCAATAGACAGCGGTATCCATATAATACCTTTTACGAAATTAGATTGCCCAAGGTAATTTCAAGAATAACTTTCATATGATTGCAAAGTTAACTTGTGGGATATCTATTATCCCCATTCCATTGCATTTCACCACTCGCGATTATTCGAAAAAGCATAATCACATATATTGCAAAAGATAAATCTTAATTTTAAATAGAAGGATAATCCGCGTAGTGTTAAATAGGGAGACACAAAAAGGAATGGTTCATCTTAACTTCAGATAAATATTTAGGGTATAATTAGGATCTTAATATAAAAAAGTATTCTGACTATTCGAGTTTAGAATGAAATAAAAACTTATTCAGAAAAGTAATTTAAATGTGATTGTTTGAATAAGATTTAAAAAGAAAGATGTTAAACAAATTGGCTGGATTTTACGGAAGATTTTATTTGTATCTCGACTTCTGTCCTCGCCACTTTATTCCATATGGTTAATGCAACAAATGTATGAAAGAAAGGGAAAAGTATATAGGATTCTACTTTGCAAAATGTCACAACACATCACTGTAACCATTCGTTACTATAAGATGTCGCAATTTAATTTAAAATTGTTGCTCAATTGTCACATTTCATTTTTCGCGATAGGAGACAATTAATATTCATTAGCAGACTTGAGTTCTATAAGCAGAGTTTTTTGGGGCAGCTGAAAAATTATGTTCTGCTCTTCTATGATAACAAGAAAAAGCAGTCTCCTAGTTTTTTGGAAAAGATTGCTTCCATTAATAATAATCTATTTTGCCACTAAGTTGAAATTAGTGTTAAGCAATTGCCCACTAATTTTAATCGCAATAAATAGGCACATTAAATTACAATTATGATATCATTATTATTAATTTTATTTAAATTAATAATAATCATAGAATTATATTTTATGAAATTTCAGTAAAAATTCGAAAAAAAAATCAAAAGCATTATTTATTAAGTTACTTTTTAAAAAATGTCTTTTGAACATTTTTGTAATCTAAAGGGGCTTATATCTCTAGTAATTAATGATGTAGCACCGTTCCGTGAGCTGTGAATAATAATTGCAAATTACAGTATTACAAGATTCACATCACTTGTCACTAGACCTCTTTTATTTTATCAAATAAAAATTTTAAAAAAATTAGCCGAAAAATTCACTATTCAGAGTATATATATAAATATGTGTGTGTGTTTATGTGTGTAATTATTTTTTTTACCCAGAATTGTAAAACATAATATTAATGCACTTTATTTCTTTTTGTCTTAAAAAAAAAAAAAAACATACGCTTATAACGCTCGTTTTTAAAAACTTCTCCTTTACGAATACTTACGTCTATTCAAATTACTAGCTGGTCCCTACCCTGACACCATAGACACTATAAATTTAACCCTTCTTTGCATAATGGTGGAAATTTCCATCATAACCTATAATGCCCAAAAATTATACAAAAGAACAAGTTCACTTTAAGTTGATTGTGTTTGGATACCTTTTTAATGTCCATTGCATAAAAAGAAACATAGCTGTCAAAAATATACAAGCGTCATTATCAGTGCTTAAAGTTGTCTCATTCCGCTGTTTGTTGTAGTTGCAATAAACGTATGATTTCGTTTATAATTTTGTTTTATTATATTAGAGTTTCTATTGCTAAAAAATTGAAAAGGAGTGGAAGAAAGGTTTGTAACACGTGTTTCTGTGATTTTCCTCTTTTATTTCTATTTAGTACTAAGCTAATGATCTAACTTTGGATGACGATGGAAATTTTTAGCATATTGTTTTTTGCTAAATTTATATTATAAATATATACTAAGATTTTTTTAACCATTTTTCCTTTAATTTTGAACATGAATTATATCAACTTGATTAATTTCACCAATAAAGAAAAAATCATGCAAAGAAGGGTTAACCATTCACGAACTAAAATTTTGAAAAATCACTTTTCAGAGAGCTTCTGTTTCTGACAAATATAGTTTTGTTTTCCTATATTTTTAATTTCTTTTATTTTTGATGATCTGATATTTTTTAGTTTTTAATTTTATTTTTTTAATATAATGCCAAGAACTTGATTTATTCTCGAACAAAAAATCGACACAGGCCATATTTCTTCGGCAATAGTCGAAGAAACATAGATATCAGACATTTGATGGGAAAAAAAGTGGTGCCGAATTCGATTCTTGTTCTTTCTTTCCCAAAAACATGAAGAAAAGGAAAAAACTATTCTCTCCGTACGTTAAAACATTTAAAAGAAATATTCTAAAAATTTGATCTCTGCAGTTCTGTGGTTGGTTTCGTTTCATTTGAACAACTCGCTTTGTGGCAAAGAGAGTGAAGATGAGCCAGTTTCGTTGAGGATGTGTCGCAGTTGAAGAAACGAATGTTTTTATCAGTTGAAATATAAAAAAGAAAATTTTAAAAGAAGTAGACAAAAAAAAAAAAAATACTGAAGACGATAATCCTAAAAACATGGAATTCCAAAGAACAGTCTCTCAACCATTTCGGAAAAAAGAAAACAGTAGCAGCAAAAATTGCGAAAATATAGAGAAGAAAAACCTAAACTGGAAAAATGCTTGTTTGCTTGCTTGGCTGTTGTAATGTCATTAAGGATAAATTCATCTGCTCTCTTATGAAGATGAATGTAAAAGATTTCAAAGTACCAGAAAATTTGCTTAATTAAAAACCAAACACAGGTTTGAGCTTAAGAAAATTGTGTGGCGAATGAATAATCACAATTAAAATGAAAATTCTGTGTTTTTAAGTATAATCATGTATTTCGCACGTATTTCTTAAAGAGCATCTTATAAATGATTCCCAATATTATTTTATTTGGAATTATTATTTATTGGGAAGAATAAATGTTATTTTATTGGAAAGAATTATTTAAGAACCATTGTATCTTTCATCGTTTCATGTATAAATCACTTTTCATACTTTATTTTCCGATTTTACGAATTTATTATTATAAGAAATCTTTTACCGGTCTCACCAAGTTCGTAAAAAACAAGTGTGCCTAATACACAGAAATAAATCACAATTACAATATTATATATTGACACTCATTAATTCTTTAGCACTTTATTACCAGTGAAAACATCAAAAGTTAAGCTATAAAAGGATAATCCTGTAAAATCAAAAAATATGATTCCGTATTTTTTGTTTACGAAGTTTTTCACAATTTTTTGCAAATCGTAGTGACAACCGTGACATTAAACTATTAACCTTCTTTGAATAACTCCAGATACCACTATTTTAAAAAAAATAGAAAAATCAAATGAAAAAATAAATAAATAAGAAATATATTTGTTTGCCAGGCCACTGATTTTCATCCAAGGACCATTAGGTTGGATGCAATAAAAATAAAAAAGTTCTCATTATTTATGCAGATGATAATAACTACGAAAAACAACTACATGGAACACAGAATTATAATCTCAATGATGATAATTGCGGGACATAAAAAATAGAATAAAATTCGTACATTTTCGTTTCTTTTGCAAAATAATTGCCCAAAGCACAAAGTCATTTCCAAAGTTAATCTAGTTCCCAAACTACACAAAAAAGAATACCATAGAAATTCGCAACTTTAAAAGGAGAAAGAAACGGATAATGATAAGTGTAGAAGCTGCGTCCAGTGAGCAAAAAAACAGTAATTAACCAAGTAGTATTGTGCACATCCCGGACCTATGTACCCACCTATGTACATATTACATAGGCGGTTACTTGGTCCTCGAGGGCGTCGTCCAAAGCAAAACCTGCAGGAAAAAAGAAGACGCACCCTTTTGATAAGCATAAATACGTCATCAAAAAAATGGCGCTGACGCAAATCAATTTGTTATTTCTACTATTACTGTTTGTAATTAATGTCGGACTTAGTTCCGCATGTTAAATATTCAGAATCAAATTTAAATTTTAATTGATATTGGCAATATTCACATTTTCTTTTATGGAATCACAACCGTAATTGGTAATATTTCATCGCTTTATCGGCAACTTCATCAAATATTCTACGAGTCAGTTTGCAATAATGAGACTGACATTAATTTTCTCGAAAAAAATATAATTTCTATTAATTATTAGGCAAAACAATGGTATCGAGTCCTAATTTTGCATGATAAAGGTAGTAAATGTGCAAATTTAACAAAAAAACTGGTCCAAATTCTTACAATTTAGTTTATTTTTGAAATTTGGATAAAAAAACTAAAAATATTTTATTCCTCCGAAAAAATTTCAATATTTAAAATTCATATTCAGTATATCCTGAATAATTTTTTTTTTTTATTTATTGAAACTCAAAAGTGTAAAAATACAACGAAATTCTTATTTTAAGCTTCTCTAAAATATATAATGAGGACTCACACACGCAAGCCCATCTGTGTGTAGTAAACTAATGGTGACAGAACTATGTTTTCGAAATGGAAAGAACAAGGTACGTTAAAAAGCAAGGGTTCCTAATTTCTTCCCATTTTTATCTATAAAACACACATAAATTATAATATTATAGTTAATAAATTATCATGTATGGGTTATAATTAGCAAATTAAAATTTTCATAAATTATAATATTAATAACTTATAAGATGACTATAACAGTCAATGAATTTGAACAAAAGATTAAAATTAAGAAACAAGTTCATTAGATGTTTTATTAGTATTTATATTTTATTATTTCTGCATTATTTTTACTATTTTCCATAATATTTCTTTTCTATATTTTACTATTTCTGATAGTTTATCAACAATTCCAATAGAGACTTTAGTATAGGCTCTTTTTGTACTTCCACCGAAACTTGGGAGATCCTTTTGGACTCCAATGCGAATCTTTATATTAATAAAATTAAGCTGCATAATAACTTTTTATTTCGTATTAATGTTTTCCGGGGTAAGATTGTTTTATAAATTTTCCAGATTTAGGAATTTTTATATCTTTTATCTATGAAAGCCCTCCAACGCAATGGAATTACCCCTGGAGGATGAAAAAATCATTAAGATAGTTTTCATTTATTAGACTGTCTGTTGTGTAGTGTTAAATGCGGTGTTTTTATTTCAGTATTTTCAAGAGTATTTCATAGTAAAAATTCTCTGAGCAAAAGAAAACAAAAATATAAATCTGGAAGCACTTATCTTATTTCACCTATGGATCTTGGGCATCAATTATTTTGTGAAATTGCTAAAAAAGTAATTATCGACCAATTCTAAATGTGATGCTGATATTATTATCACTGCATTTCAGTTGAAGTATGTCAATAACGCTGTCCCACACTCCATTAATTGTCAAATTACAATTAATCATAGAAAAGGAAATTCCAAAACCTCAATTTCTTGTTCGTAAGAGTATACATAAACACTTTCACTTCTGTTTTTTAAAAAATATATATTTGGAAATGATAAGGAAGTAACTACATATACTGATAACTTTCCACCAACAGTATACATTCAGGCTGTACTTTAATCGAATGTTTTGAAATAATATACCACCAAAAAAGCTAAACTTGTTTTTTTTTTTTTTTTTTTTCATTTTAAGCCGTGATCAGATAACAGCCGCCATTGTAAAGTGTAAAATCAATTTTTGCTTTCTACTGCGAGATACAACTATTACGAGAAAGAAAGAAAAGCCTCTTTCAGCCAACCTCTCGAAAGCCGTTCATGAAGTGTTGAGGAACGTCGATTGTGGCGCAAAAGCAACGCTCACA
>JAPDSC010029297.1:0-12095 GCA_026290005.1 Latrodectus geometricus | reverse complement strand
TATATATATATATATATAGTACAAAAGTAAAGAAATTATACAATTTTCTTGAAATTTTCATAAGGACATGGTTATTACTACATAAAAGAAATCGTGAAATATTATATTTAACAATGCAAAAACAAAATAACAATGTGACTTTCTTTAATTTCTCAAAAGTACATGTTTCTTACTAGGACAAAATTAAATTACAGTCATTTTTTTCCACATTGTCTCACCTTCATACGATAATTGCAATGTTAAAACAGACTTAAGAAAATAATTGTAGTTTTAACTGACAGTGTGTGGTAAACTTCCTATAAGATCATTATTAAGCAAATTAAAGAAAAACGATTATTCTTCTAGTGAAAAAACTAATTGTGTGTTTGTTAACTTAAAAACAAAGCCAACATTAGTATGCAAAAATATTGATTTTAAGTGAAATTTAAAAGTTTGTTATACATAATCATAAAAAATAACATTAATTTCACTGAACTTTAATTGAATGAATTTCAATAACTGTCGAATAAAATTCATTGAATTCTTTCAATTGAAAATGGTTAATATTAAAGACATTTAATTAATTCATATCACAGTTGATTATCTAATTAAGTAAGAAAATAATTTTAATACCAAATAGTTAAATACAGAAAGTCGCTTTGATCTTCATAAAACTAAAATATTCAAAATTCTTATGTCGCGTTTAAAAGCAGAAAAAATTCTCGAAAAAAATTATGTACATAATATGTAAAAATTTTATTACAATATCTTCACCTGATTCTTCATGATTGGGTAAATCCGATTGACTAATTAGGTGTGCAGGTATTGTTCTAGCTTTTCTTGCAGAAGGAAATCATTCATTGTCTGACATAGTTAATTGCAATACTGAGCGAAAGGGGATCCTACCCATTTGCTTTCACATGATGATATACAAACTTGCATATTTTCAGAACAAAACAGCTCAATACGCAAGAACAAAGGGTAGACAAATCATGTAAGCAAACTTCGCGCTGTCGCCGGAGCCCTGCCAAATATATCTAACTTTCGCTAAGCAGCAGAAGATTCTCATTTCTCTGGGCACTTCTTTACATGCTTCTGCCAATTTTTAAATTAAAAACCTTTCCTCCTTTCGGAGTTCTATTATATAATTTTTTACCATCGCTCAAGTGATTTAAATTAGGTATTTAGTTTCCCACGGGGGGGGATGTTATTGTGTTTTTCAGTAGAAAATGCTAGTTTCAATTCTTAAAGGAATAGCTTTCTTATTTGAAAAGTAATAATTTTCTGTGACTTTTTTAGAGAAATTTCAGTTATGCCGAAAAGAAGCTGCAAGATATTAAGATTACATGAAATAAAATTTTAAAATTGCAGATATTTTTTTTAAATAGATTCGCTTAATTTTTATCGTTAAATTATTCGTTAAAAAAGGATGTTTTTTAACATAATTTTCAAAGCTTCATTTAAATAATGTCAACATAGCAAGGAAAAAAATGGATTATTAAATTAAATCAAAATAATAATGGGCAAATATTTATTAACTGTCTTATTGGATTTGTTTTTGATATTTTCAATGAACTATGCAGTTAGAAAAAAAAGAACAAACTTAAATAAAAGTCCAATGTTTTTTTAGCTTTGATCTGTTAATTTCTGAAATACTAATATTTTTACGAATAGTGAGCAAATGGATTTTATTTTTTAAATGAACATGAATACAAGTGTAAAAGCAGCAGCAAACTGTAGTAAACTAAGATTGGTTTCAATCATTTGTCTCATGTGTATCTAAGCAAATTATTAGTGTGAATTAAGCTTATCGCTTCAAAATTTTGCTCCCAAAATAGTTTTGTAGTACATATTTTTTATAATGCGTTTGCTAATTATGATAAAAGGAACTTAACTATTTATTTATTTATTACAATTTATTGCACCACAACTTTCTTTTCTCCTGTTTAATAATCTTTAAACAGTTTAAGAGTTTATGGTGATCCCTTTCTCACATCTTTAATTAGTAACGGAAATGGCGTTTCCGCTCATAGGTATGGACGCACAGTTCAGACAGGAAATACATTCCGACCCTCTTTTTCTCTTGGGGGAAGCAGGCGCCAGGGAGAACGTGATATACCGGTACAGCAGAGTACGATGGACCCCAACCACTTGGTACGCGACCGTCTTGCGATGTAGTAGAAATGTAATAAACGCTTCCTTGAATTGAAGTCTTGATTCTATTCTCCACTCTGAACACTGATCACTAATCACAATAGTGGTGACCCGAGAATTTATGAACCTCATATCTATGCTCATTTTTCCTGAATAAAAATTGCATAATTATGGAGTCAGCGGCTGTTGTCATACCAGCATTCATAAAAGCAGACCCTTCGTTGTGGTTTTATATGATAGAAAGTACTTTCGCACTAGCGACTCCTAAGCCTATAACTAGTTTTAGAGTCAGCTGACTCTAAAACGAAATATAATTATGTAGTCGTTCATCTTCCTGCAGAAACGACAACCATCGTCAGAGATATCATTATGCAGCCAGACACAACAGACCCGTATCGTAATCTGCAGGGAAAACCAGTGGAACGGTGTTCGGAAAGCAAGACTCAAGAAATTCGGCGGTTGTTAGCTGTAGATAATCTGGGGGACCGGAAGCCTTCGGAATTGTAACGGAGCATGAAACGTCGAGCCGAGAACCACAGCATCGATGATTCTTTACTCCTAGAGCTTTTCAGTCAAGCAATGCCAGTCCCAGTGCAGACGATTCTAGCATCGATTTCTTCTCTGATTTCCGACAAAGTTGCTGAGATTGCCGATAAAATTCTACAAATTCCTCCTCATAAGGCTTTTGCTGTCTCCAGTCAAGTTCCTACTCAATCATCATTCACCGTAGAAAAAAAATCCAACTTCGATTCTCTCTACGAGGAAATAAAGGAGCTACGTAAGGAAACTGCGGAAATACGATCCAGACCGAGAAGCAAGAATCGGCGCCAGGTGAAATTTTACCATCGGCAGCGATCTTCTTCACGAAAGAAACTCTGCTTTTATCATGCCCGATTTAAGGAAAAGGCTCGAAAATGTACACCTCCATACTCATTCCAGGGAAACGATACACAGTGGGAGTAGCTTCGACGGACTCCTCCTCCGAAAATTTTACATCTCGTCACATGTTCATAACGGACAAAAATACAGGTACGTGTTTTCTTGTTGATTCAGGGAGTGATGCTTCTATAATTGTCGCCTCTAAACAAGAACGCACACTTCCCGTTCTTCAAACATTTTGCGCTGCTAACGGTAGTTCTATCAATGTGTATGGCCGTAAATCGGTAACAGTCAATTTTGGGTTAAGAAGGAATTTTACTTACTCATTTTATATTTGTAATGTATCCAGTGCAATATTAGGTGCAGATTTTTTATATCGTTTTAATTTATACTCAGACTTAAGGAATAAGCTTCTTGTAGATAATACAACGAATTTAAAAGTATATGGTAAAATATTTTCTATAAAATCTGTTTTTGTAAATAATGTATATGGTAAAATATTGTCAAAATACCCCGATATCACAAAATTACCAGATCCTGATATGCCTATAAAACATAATACGGTTCACTATATAAATACCAAAGGTCCACCAATCGTAGCTAAGCCTAGACGTATAGCACCTGACCGTCTAAAAAGTGCAAAAGCTGAATTTCAGCGCATGGTTGAAATGGGTCATATGCGAGCATCAAAAAGCCAATATGCTTCTCCTTTGCATATGGTGCCTAAAAAGGGTACTGTCGAGTGAAGACCGGTAGGTGATTTTCGTTCTCTTAATGCCCAAACTATTAAAGAGCATTATCCAATTCTTTGCATAACCGATTTTACTTCAGATTTGCATGGCAAACTAGTATTTAGTCATGTCGACCTCGTCAAAGCATATCATCAAATTCTGATTAATCCCGCAGACGTACACAAAATTGCGATTTGCACTCCCTTTGGTCTTTTTGAAAGTCTGCGCATGCAATTTGGTCTTTGTAATGCGTCCTCAACTTTCCAACGCTTTATTGACGAGGTAACTCGAGACTTACCCTTTGTATACGCATTTGTTGATGATCTACTCATAGCCGCCAGTTCGAAGAGCGAACATCTAATTCATTTAGACCTATTATTTTCGAAATTAAAAGAATATGGGTTATGTATAAATACATAAAAATGTGAGTTTGTTAAATCAACTATTGAATTTCTAGGATTTAAAGTATCTAGTAGCGGTATTGAACCCTTACAAGACCGTGTAAAATGTATTTCAGAATTTCCTCGACTGACTACTCTAACTCAGTTTCGCCGATATTTAGGACTTTTTAATTTTTATCGTAGGTGTATTCCGAAAGGAGCTGACATTCTAGCACCCTTAGTAAAATTCCTGGAAGGCCATAGAAACAAAAAGAAACATCCTCGTTTTAGTGCAAATGACAAGGAGCAATTAATTTGGGACGAACAAGCAAATATTTCTTTCGAAAATTCAAAACAAGCAATCAACGCTATTAAGACACCCTATCTCAGGAGCAGAACTAAGTTTATGGGTAAATGCTTCAAACGTAGCAATCGGCGGTTCCTTAATGCAAATGTCAAATAGCAATTGGGAACCCATAGCCTTTTATTCAGTTAAGTTAAGCAAATCTCAAAGAAATTGGTCCACTTACGACCGCGAGTTATATGCTATATATTCCTCTGTAAAAAAATTTAGACACATGTTAGAAGGTAGATCTTTTGTCATATTTAGTGACCAAAAACCCCTTAGCTATGCATTTAAACAGAATCCTGACAAATGCAGTCCTCGCCAACTACGTCACTTAGATTTCATTTCCCAATTTCCCACTGACATTCGTTACACAAAAGGATCTGATAACACTGTAGCAGATGCACTCTCTCGCATTGAGATAGACGAAATATCGACTTCAGTACTAGAATTTAAAGAATTTGCGTCAGCTCAATCAATAGATGAGGAACTGCAAAATCTTTTAACTGAATATTATTAATCTTTAACTAATATTACTAATCTTATTAACTAATCTTTTAAGAATATTACTTCCTTAAAATTAGAAAAACATTACTTTCCTCTTGAAAATATTAACCTTTATTGCGATCTTTCCCAAGCTAACCCTCGTCCATTCGTTCCGAAATGTATGCGCAGAAAAATATTTGAAAATATACACTTTCTTTCTCACCCAGGTATTGAAGCTTCAATTGATTTAATCACGAAACGCTTCGTTTGTCCTGGCATGCACAAACATATTAAAGATTTGGTTCGCAGCTGTGTTAAATGCCAAAAAGCTAAGATACCTCAGCACACTAAATCTCCCATTGGCACTTTTGACACACTGGATGCTCGGTTCGCACACATACATATTGATTTTATCGGACCTTTACCTCCTTCTGAGGGAAAACAATATTGTTTGACCGTTATTGACAGATTTACAAGATGGCCTGAAGTCATTCCGACAGAAGACATGCCTGCAGAAACAACTGCTCGTGCAATAATACGTGGGTGGATTTCAAGATTTGGATCACCTGTCACTATTACTACAGACCAAGGCAGAAATCTCGAATCACATCTATTTTATGAATTCACAAATATGTTAGGGTGTAATAGAATTCGAACCTCACCTTAACATCCTCAAGCTAATGGCATTATCGAACGAATGCATCGACACCTTAAATCCTCCTTAAAAGCTCACAATCAAACAAATTGGACAGAAATTTTGCCAATCGTATTATTAGGTTTACGCACGGCTCTGAAAAACGACATAAAATCAACTAGTACCCAACTAGTGTATGGCACAACACTTAGATTACCATGTGACCTCGTTTCAAGCAATTTAACTAATCAGTGTGTTAACTCAACGTATGTATCAAACTTAATTAGCATGATGAGAGAATTAAACCTAATCCTCACCGCAATCCACGGGAAATCCAAAACATATGTAAATTCTTCACTAAAAACCTGCACTCATGTATTTTTAAGATCGGATAAAGTTAACCCACCATTAGTACCTTCTTACACTGGACCACATTTAGTTACCAATAGAGCAGATAAACATTTTGTTTTTGACATTAACGGTAAACATTACACCGTTTCGATCGACCGATTAAGACCAGCATATCAGTTCTCAGATGAAATGGATAATGTCGAATTAACCATGTCAAATAAAACTTCTAATAGTTCTGATATTCAGACTCCTTCACAACTACTGCACAGTACTGGAAGTGGTAGGAAAGTTCATTTCCAAAACATTTAACTACTGAATATGTAATGTAGATAAATAATGTCTTGTTTATATTTCATAACTAAATATACTGCAAATTAATAAACTAAAATATGTGTAAAATATTACGAAGTATATAAATTCATGGTTTATTTTGTATTAAATCACCAATATATGTCAACATTTTGTTATAATTCATATTATTGAAAATAGCTACATGTTTTGTATGTTTGTATATTTTTCTAGGTAGCGCGAACTAAGTCGCTGGGGGCATAGTCTGTAGTGATCCCTTTCTCACATCCTTAATTAGTAACGGAAATGGTGTTTCCACTCAGAGGTATGGACGCACAGTTCAGACAGGAAATACATTCCGACCCCCTTTTTCTCTTGGGGGAAGCAGGCGCCTGGGAGAATGTGATATACCGGTAGAGCAGAGTATGAAGGACCCCAGCCACTTGGTACGCGACCGTCTTGCGATGTAGTAGAAATGTAATAAACGCTTCCTTTAATTGAAGTCTTGATTCTATTCTACACTCTGAACACTGATCACTAATCACAATAAGTTGTATTTAATTATTTTAATAATTATGTATTCAGAAACATTGTAAACACTGTAACGCAAGCAGGGAGCATGCGATTGAAATGAAATATAATAAATACAATGCTTCAGATTTGAGATTCATTTGATCCCAAAATCAAGAAAATTAAATAAAAACAGCGTGTAGAATTCGACAAATACTCTGTAACTTCAATAGCGCTTCGGGAAGCCTCCTACAATAATGCATGCTGCCACACAGCCCGGCATCTAGTTAATTAGAAGTCTGATGTCGTCCCTGTGACAGATGTTCCAATAAATCTTGATGAGTCGCATTCAAATCATGTATAGAGTGACATGGTGGCATCTGGAGTTTCAGCTGGCTGAGCCAAAATGTATATCAGGGACAAGTCCAGGTAACTATGAAATGGCCATGGAAAAGTGAGAACATGACGTAAGAAGTCTAGAGCAACTCGAACTGATGAACATGATCTTGTTGTAAAATTTTCCTTGGAAGACCCTTTAGGAAATGTCCTACGTGGGGTAGAAGAATGCCATCAACACAAAGATGGCCCATTAAAGTACCACAACAAGAGTGAACCGGCTATCTTAAGCTATGGCTTCCCAAACTATTACGCCTGCTGTGTGGGCAGTATGTCATGCGACAGTATTGTTGGAAATCTATCATTCATCAAAACGCCTCCAAACCCATACACGTTTATCATCTATCCTCAAAATGATTCGGGATTCATCACTAAACACACGTTTTGCCAATCTGTGCATTCCATGTCATTAGGGCTTGGCATAACTGTAGGTGAAGTCACCGATGTTGCTGTGCTAAAGGCAATAAATAAAACGAGAGCTTGGAGAGCATATTCGCTTCCGCAAAGCGTCTGGTAATGGATTATGTTTAGGCACCCCTAGATCTGCTTGTATTGTGGAATAAGTCACTACTTAATCCAAGACTCAGAATGGCTCACGATCCTTCGTTGCTCTTCGTCATTTTCCTTATACGTTGCACGTGTTTACCATCTCGTGCTCACTGCTCTCAACATGTTCTACCGACCCAAACTAAACGTTCGAGCCGCTGACCAACACGGCGTATCAACTAGCCTGCGACATTCAGTTTGATGATGAGGATTCTCTGAAATAAAGTGCGAAATGTCTTTTTACACGTCTCCCTGGCATTCTTCGATTAAAAAAGTTCTCCTAGAGTCAGCATGTGATTGTCACGTTTCCGAATCTTCCACTCTGCGCTGATTTACATCAGGTCCACTTATGATTGCAATGTCACTGCAGAGTGTGTGGTTATGCTCATTGGCACCAAATTTGCATCATTTGCATGTCGGATCTCATTGTACTTATTTACGAACTTTCGCTTTTGTACCTTTTTCTTCTTAGTGTGCTAATTTTGAATGTTTCTGAGTGTATAAAATTACTCTGTATATGATTACTACTCATTTTATGAGCCAATAATCAGGATTGTTTTAAATATAAATGGATGAATAAATGAGAATTGATTACTTTAAGATTTTAGTCATTAAATAATAACAGAATATGTTAGATTTTTAATCATTATTCTGTGAATTATGAAAAAAATCACATTGTTCATAGTTAAATATTGCAGAAAGAAATCCAAAATATTGAAATCTACTTTTTGAAGCTGAATTTTTGATACTAAAAAAAACCTGATTTTGTCTTGGAGTTTCAAAATTAAAATGAATATGAACTGAAACCACAGTTAAATAAAATAAAATCAAAATCCAAAGCCAATTTTCACGTAAAACTTACCTGAAATAAAATATAGCTTGGTTTTTGATTACAAAGTGAACTATGTCATTAGCAGCTTGTAACTTTTTCTGCCAAAATATTTAAAGTTATTATGTAGTTGACTTTATGTTACTCATAATATACTTCTTATATGTATACGTGTTACTCCTAACGCGATTAAATCATTTGACTCATAAATACAGCCTATTTATTAAGTAGAATAAATTTAAAATAGACACCAAGCACAATCACTTCATGTAAATTACATTTGTTAATAAAATAAAAATAGTGTAATTTACTTTAGAGATATAGAATATATAATCAATAAGAATATAAAGCAATCAATATAGTATAATGTACAAATCAAATCAAATTGTATAGAATAGAATTATGAATAAAATTATGTAGTCAATATGTAAAAAATAACACTCAATAAATATAAAATAAAAGAAAACTATTTTATTTAAAAAAAAGAACTCATATTCAGTTCCTGAGCAGCATATATTGCAGGCTTTTTTAAATAATCTACTCAGTGATATTCACACAAAGGAATGAGATGAGCATTTTAAAATTTTCAATAAAATTTTTCAATTAAAAACCACAGCATATTTTTTAAACAATCCATATCTATTTTTATGTTAAAATCGCTTCAGGTACGAAACATTGTACATAAGCATGCATTATACTTTTTTTAATGTAAATAAATATTTAGTATGAGAATGATCAAATAGTACTAGTAGAGAAATCAAATAGTAATTTGGTAAATAATTTCTAAATTCTAAATGCTAAAATACTTAATATTCTTAAAAATGCATTTAAATCAACAAAATCTAATAAAATGGTATGCAATGACTACAAAGATGACATCCAAATAGAAATTCAATATCAAATTCAATTTAAAAAAAATCGATAACAGATTTTTTGAGTTATACAAACGAAACGATATTAATTTTCATAAAACATTTTTGTCCCTTATTTGGACTGAAATGAATGAATAAAAATAAAATATTTCTTGAATGTAATGAAAACAAAAATGTATGCGAGAAAAAAACAAGCTGCGAATATATTGCTAAAACTACCATTCCATTAAATCTTTTATGGAATTCTTTTTATCATCAATTTTAGTTTAGAATTTTATGCATGATAAAATTAGTATTTTTCCATATAGTTAAAATATTCAATTAAAAGGAATGTACGGAAATAAGTAAATATTTTTTGAATATCCTAATCTTTTCAGCATAAAATAAGAGACCAATCATGATGTAAAAGAAAGTGACAATCGTATGTATGCATGTCTGTCATTAGTCTCAAAGAATCTCATATGTGTATGTGTGGAAAAGAATTCAAATATTTTATTGTTTAATTTATAGGTGCTTTTCTTGTCTTGACAAATTAGAGTGAAGAGGCAGCAAATTATAGACATTTAAAGTTGAATGTTAGAAATGTAAATAAATGAAATATATTATCTAAATTACAAAAATATATGCGTTTTGTATAAAAAAATTTAAGAATAAACTGTTGTATTGTCTAGTTAATATTTTGAAGTAGAATGTTTGTACAACTGGGCAACTTTTTTTCCAAATAAATATTGAATTTTTCGCAAATAATGCATAAGTTTGTTCTATTTATATTATTTCTTAATATTTGACAGCAAGATATGTGGACTAAAGTTAATAAATTCAGAAACAATTAATAGTTAACATCTAACTAAATATTTTTAACTAAACTTGATACGATTTTTGATATTTTATTGTTAGGGATAAAGCAATTCATTATAAGACAGAAATACTAACAAATTAAGAATTTTTTTTCCCTCGTGAGAGTCACAAGTAGAAAGATGATTTTAAGTGTATAATTCACATCTTAGTTTCTTGCAGAAAACAAAATTTAATTGGAATTTACATAATAGAAAAATATCATTTATTGAGTGAAATAAAAGTAGTATAAAATATAAAAATGTGATTATATATTTATACACAAAAGCTGACAGTTTGAATCAACGAATATTAAGTAATGTAGAAATGATTTCCTTTTAATATTAAACAAATTACTGCGTTGCCAAATTGATTGTTTTAAACATGACATGCACAATATATGCTAAATAGATTATGCATACCCAATAGGTAGGTTTTAAATATTTAATTCACTTCTCTTTCTTTTCTGCGTGTTAATTTCAACTTAATATATTTTCATCATATAGCAGTAATTTTTAAATTTTGCTGAAAAGATTAACTAATTTGAGTACTAATCTATTAAACATTCGTAATCAATCATCGAAGCGATTGCTAAGCAGTTTCCATCAGAAATAAATCTTGAAGTTTAAATAAGTCTTGTCAATATTTAGTTTATAATATTTATTTTAATTTATAATATTATTTAGTTTATAATATTTACATTGTTAATTATTCAGTTTATAATATTTAAATAAAATGTTTGTAATATTTTTTAGTTGTTTATAAAAATGTAAACCTTTTTAAACAGTAAAGACTACAAAAAAATTTACTGCAATAATTGCGATAGTTTCCTTTTCCAATACGATGATTATCGTGATTATCCCGGTTTGATGATTCTAATTCAATTGTACCCAAATTTGTCAAATGGGTTTGCTTTCCATTATGGAATTCAAAATAATAAATTTTAAGCATGGCAATTATTTTACTTATACAAGATGCAACGTTACAACTTTCAATGAAAAATTGTACATTTATTGCAATAATATAAAATATTTTCCTCGTAATTCAAAATAAGATTCTTTGTTATCAATATGAGTTACATATATAGCAGACAAATCTACATAAGTTCTATGTAGGCTTCTTTGATTAGACTAATATTGGCAGCCAAAACTTGGCCTATCTTGGTACTTACGCTGATCCATTTTTGACCACCCAGATTGGTCCAATATAACATTAGTAATTATAATATTAGTCAATATAATATTAGCAATTCAAAATAAGATTCTTTATTATCAATACATATATAGTGATTAAATCTACATAGGTCATATGTAGGCTTCTTTGATAGGACCAATTTTGGCAGCCAAAATTTGATCAATCTTGGTACGTACGTTGATCCTATTTTGACCACCCAGATTAGTCCAATATAACAAAATGTAGACCACCCAAGAATGAGCCCCTCTAGACTGCCAATAATGGACCGAGATAATGCCAGATTAGCCATTATAGGGCCAATATATTTTTAAAAATTGTATGCACCACGAATATTTTAATAACGATATTAAAATTTAATACCTTTATATATAAATTCCTTATTTTTTTGAGATTATATTGTTTAGATTCGTATTATATTCTGTATTATATAAATAGATAATTTTCCTTTTATTTTTAATAAAAATTATTTATTTCATATTTCTCAATATAATTTGTAATTTTCAATTAACATTTCCTACGATTTATTAATGGCAGAAAATGATAAACAGAAGGAACTAAATAAACACACGATAAATTTTCTTAAATTTTCCTCTTGTTCCAAAATATTAACTTTTATTAAATAAAAATTTGATTTGTTTGTTTTTTGCTTTAGGGCCATTTCTGCACAAGTGGGTAAAAGGGACCGA